>JBBBDQ010000190.1:11957500-11972500 GCA_037127315.1 Ascarosepion bandense
CCTCCCCTAGATCAGATTCAATACAGAGTTACCACCCGTGTTTCAACTTACGCAGCAATTTTATTTTGAGAGCGGTCGAGTTCGGATTTTTTGTATTTTCGCTCTTTTTTTTTTTTTTTTTAATAAGCGTTTCACCCCGAGCAAGGCATGTCACTGCCACTACTGCGCAGGGGGCTACGCAGAGTGGAGAAAGGATGATTAAATATAGGAAACGTCAGAGGGTGGGTGATAGGCGGGTAAGGATACCGAGAATGAGGGTTGGGTAGATGAGAGTGTTCTGAGAATAGTTGGGAGTTAATGTGATAGGAGGTGTCTATTGACCCTACATTTAAACACCTGGAGATTGTAACTGTCGGGAAAGCAGACTTGTGGAAGGGAGTTCCACAGGCGGGAAGCGCGAGAAAAGAAGCTGTTGGAGTAGAATTTACGGTTACATCTTATTTGTTTAACTGTAAGAGGGTGGGACCTAGTTGCTAATCTAGTATCTCGTGTAAATTCGTGCTTAGGCGGCACCAGTGATCTAAGCTCATCGGAGCAGAAGCCATGAAAGTACTTGTAGAAGAGGCACAGGGAAGCCACATCACTCCGGTGAGAGAGCGGCTGCAGCCGGTCTGCCAAGTCAGTATCAACCACGTTACAGATCCTCCTTTGTATTTTGTATTTTGTCAAGAAGCCCAAGGAGAGCAGCAGGGGCACCCGACCAGATATGGCAGCAATATTCAATACACGGGCGGATGGTAGATTTGTATATGTGCAGAATAGATTCAGGTGGGAAAAACTTCCGGACCCTGCACAGGGAGCCGACTTTCATAGCAGCAGATTGCGGTTAGTTTCATTGCAGTTATTATTTCTTATTTTAATAATTATCTGTTGCAGAGATGTTGTTAGCATTTCCTTAGCAAAGGTTTGCGTTTTTTTAACTGCCCTTTATTATAATTATTATTATTATTATGATTATTTTTAGTGCAATCTATTATGAAGTCATTATCCGATAACAGAAATTATGTGAAATTTTAATATAAGAATTCAGTTTGCGAAGATTATGATGTTAAAATTATAGTTAATACATAGTTTGTTTCCAGTTTAGATTGATAATAGTCTTCTCAGCTAACGAGGAGTTGCAGATATTGCAGGTTTTTTATCTCCTGGAAATAGGGGCAAACAGGAACTTACTTATGTACTTGTCTGTAATTGGTTTTTAACACATTCTGTCTTGCAGTTATTATAAGTGGTGTAGTAGTTTTACTGTGACACATTTTCCTGTTTTAAATTCCAAGATCCTTAGATATTATCATGTTATTCAATAGATATACTTCCATTATGTAGTCATTAATCATTATCTAAGTTTTATTAGATGTCTGTCACAATGAATAGTAAATTCTAAGGAATAATGCCCAGGAATTTTGTGATAGCTATACCGCATTATCTTAGTATACCGATCATCATCATCATCATTATCATCATCATCATCATTTCACCTTTTTATTATTATTATTATTTCAGAGTACGTAATATAACATTCTTTATTTAACGATGTCTGCTAGTCAAATACTTACATTATTTTTTGCCAGACATTTTATGCCAAAAATATCTTAATTTTTTCAGTCTAACGGTGATAATGTTTATTGTAAGACATTGCTTTAAAAATGTCACTTTTGGCTTAAACAGAAAATTGGAGAACGTGACAAAAGTCGGCGTACACTTGTCACCATATCTCCAATAACCGTCATGCTTTTCCTGCGATAATGTTCTTTTATTGCCTCATGATACATTTCTCTAGTTTCTTTGTTTCTTAGTTTTAGTATTACTGTTTTTTTCTGTTCCTCTTAATTTTTTTTTTCCTTTTAAGCTATTTTTGTTTAATTTCTATACATTTTTATTACATCCCATATTCGTCCTTTCCTTCGTTAGTTTTTTTAATATTTTTCTTAGTAGCATTTTTGTATTGTTTCCCTCTTTACCTATTTATCTATTTTTCTTCAAATGTTCTAGAGTGATTTCTAGTTCTCTTCTTAAATAAATATCTATATATTTTTCTTATTTTACCTCATTTCGTCTTTTCTTAGCGAACAATTTTAGTCCATTTTTCAATGCATCTATTATTTTTTCCTTTCAACAAAAATCTTTTAGTTTCATTTTGTCAAAATTTTGTGTTTCGCAAAAAACTTAAATAAAAAAATGAAAAGACTTTGGAATCTTATCTCACTTCCAGCCTCTTTCATCCACTTTTGAAACTTTCCTTCAACCAAATTCAACAAAAGTGCCTTTGCTATATATATATATATATATATATATTACTAACATTATATTGAAAAAATAGTATTGCTACATAATCGAATATGGAAAATGGTTACTGGCATTTCTTAGTATTTGATTATACATAAATCTTAAAAATAACGTACACTTCATTAATTTAAGTGAATTAAAAAGTATAGTTATTGAGTTCAGATTTTCATTTTTTTGTGTATTGTATTTTAAGTATATATTTGCACATTTCGCCTTAAAATTAATGATTAAAAACCTATCATATCGTTATTAACTTGCAAAGGCTGCATTTTTATTTTGCAATTTACAACGATATGCAATAAACTACTTGGGTATATTTAGAGTAGTTTTGTGAAAAATTCTCCATCCACCTTGAAGTATTGTCTGAGGATGACTAGTTTGTAACAGGCCATTTTTACACACGTAACAACGTATGAAATCACATGACCTAAATATGCTATATAGATATTTTCACCTGATAACTTAGAAATCAAAATAAAGATAATGTTCTAGAGAAAGCAACTTTTCTTTGTTTCTCAAAGATGTCAAATAGCAGACATTAGTAAAACTATTTCAATTGCATTATTTTCTAAAAATATATGTAAAACTAAAGGGTTTTCAACATTTTATCATTTTCACTAGCTTTTGTTCCTACTTTTAAATTTGTTTGAACTTTATATTATTAGCTCTGAAGCGGAGTTAGATATATTTGATACAAAATAGATATGAATTAGATAATTATAAGAGAAAACAGTCTTCTCTTAATAAAATATGTATATTTCATGAATATGTTAGATGAATGGTTTAATTTTTCTTTTCTATTTTTTATTTTCTTTATTTTTCTAATTTGATTTGGCTGTCTTTCATAATTTTTCACAATGCAGATATTACACCGCAGAAACATGAGCCGTTACGCCTTTTCGGGTTAACTTTCACTTTAAGTGGAATGAATGCTCTGTCATCTGCTATAAATAGTGGTTTAATGTATCGTGCTAGACAATATTACTCTCCACAATCTATCTTGAATATTTTTAATTTACAATTCGTCCATATTTTAAATACTCCTGCTACTATGATATGGTGTTCTTGCTGTATATTTAGAGATTCATTATCAAATGAATCAGTAATAGACAATGGCCTGACTTGGCGCCTCAACTTCAGTCACTTTCCCACCGCTGTAATAATCCTTTTCTATGTATACTTTCATGGTAATTCTTCAAATGAAATCTTTATAGATTTCATTTGAAGAATTGCACTATAGCACATAGCACATAGCCTATATGCACATAGCACATAGCCTATAGCACATAGACTATATGAATTAGAAAGCAGTAATAGTAAGGTTTCTTCAATTCACAATTGAATTTACTAGATTTAAACATAGGTTTTGGGCTAACATTCTGTCTTCACGTATTTCACGCTTGAAAACATTTTGAATCTGTTAGTTTAGCATACTTTTTGTTATTAACAAATGATTATTTTTTATACAAATTATTTTTTGCGAAGTTTATCTATTTCAGTTTTACAAAATAATTTTCTACTTTTGTTTTTACTCTATGAGATTTTCGTTGAAAAATTCAAAATTCTACGTAATTTGCAGTATAGTTATTCCACAACTTGTATTATATTAATTTTATCCCAATTAGACTGTATTAAATCATGAAAAATTTAAATTTAAATATATCACATTATTTTAAATGATAGTTTTGTTTCCATTGTACTGTGGTGAGAAATGTCAATTGATTGGTTTCACATTTCACATTTTTCAAACCTTACATTTATTTGAATTAACTAACCAGTTTGATATTTTCTTCAAATCAAGTACAAAAAGTATGATTAAAAACCTAATCTAACTAAGATTAAATTTATTAAGAGTTTTCTTTAATCAACTGCATTGAAGCGTATAGACTTCTACTTTTCAAACTACTCCTACATTTTGTCTGGTACTTCTTGTATATATTTCTTTATATACTTTTTTTGCAACTTGCGAAAGTTTTGTGTGTGCGTGTATACATGCACACACACACACACACACACACACACACACACACACACACACACACACACGCACACGCACACACGCACACACACATGTATATATGCATAAATTAATAAATAGAGATGGGAGGAGTGTGTACATACATATCGTATTATAATACAGATATTAAGAAAAGAGTGCTCTATGTATAAACAGTGATGTATATATATATATATTGATAAATATACATATTACCCAATGTCTATGGCACGACTTGGAGTTTTATGCGTTTTGCAAACACATCATGCTTCATACTTCAAACTGACAGTCTAATAGATTTGATTTTTATTTCACTCTATGTTCATATGAATTATATCTTACGAAGTTACGTTAATGATTTTTAATAAAAGATTAAATATTTCAATAATCTATGGTTACATGTGGACAAACCTTAAAGTTTAAAATTAAAATATGAAATAAAAATCAAAATTAAAATGTAAAAATTAAAATGCATGGGTAAGTAATCAAAGGGGCGTAGATCATGAATCTTAAAAATTAAGATATAAAAATATTATATATACGTAAAAATTAATGTGAATTAAAACTTAAAAATTTTAAATAAAAAATAAATATAAGATAAAATAAAATGAAATTAAATAGAAAGGAAATAATTAGAGGTGAAATTTAGAATTAAGAATTAAAAATATAAGGAGAAAAGTGATTTAATTCATAATCTGAATATCTGTGGACAAGAGAAAACAACCCTGATTTCTTCATCTCTATGGGAGCGTATTATTCAGAAGATGTATGCAACTTGGTAGGACACTATTTGCTCATTAATCTTACAAACTTTTATGTAACACCAGATTTTACCTAGACGACGGATTAACAATCCTCTGCAAAACTGATCCACAAAAAACAAAAAAACAAACAAAAAAAAACACGGATAAATTCAGGAATGATTTAATATAGTTTAAAAACCATTATCTTAAATTTACCACCTAAACTAACGCTAAAGTTGTAAATTTCTTAGATGTTACCTTCGACCTGTTCAATGGCCTGTGCAAACTATACACTAAAAACTCACACAACCCCATATACGTCAACAGGGAATCAAATGAACCTCAGAAAATCACAAACAACCTAAACAAATCTATGTAATTTTGTTTAAGTACCAAATGTAGTAATAAGGAAATTTTTGACAATTCTAAAATTAAATACATTAATGCTTTAGAAAAAATTAAACCCAATATTACTTTAGAATGCCCCGTTAAAAACGAGGAAAAATCACGTAGACGTAACATTATTTGGTTTAATCCAACCTTCAGTCTTAACGCCCAAACTAACATTGGTAAACAATTCCTTAACTTAATTCCTAAACATTGCTACCATTCACACACATTAAAAAATCTTCAACATTGCTTTCTGTGATTCAGATGATAATGATGTTAAATTTAACTTTGAAAGTAATTCTAACAGGTGGAAGATAAGATTTAACAACCACATGTTGTCTTTAAACAAAGTAAATTCAATAAAGTTACTGCTTTTTATCCATCGATTATTGGAAATAAAAAAAACAAAAGTATGAAGCCAATTATTGCCTGGAAAATGGCATAAATGTAATGTATGCCTTTAGAAAAACCTGTCATGTTAAACCATATCAAGAATCCAAATTTGCTAAATACAAAGGGATTTAATGATCACATGCGGTCATAGAAAAATTACTTACTTAAATTCTTAGACGCAGATAGATATAGATCCCTCTTTACGTTTGCCTCTTTCTTTTTTCTTTCTTTCTGTCTGTCTTTCTTTCTTTCATTCTTTCTTTCTTTCTTTTTCCATTCTTTTTTCCTCGCATTATTACTTTTAACAATCATGAATTAAACATATTTTATTTTTGCTCCTTACATTGGAGTAGATAGACTAATTGGAGTAGATAGACTAATTGGAGTAGATAGACTAAACTATCGCCCGGTTCACACTCCACCCACATCTATTGAACAGGTGAAGAGGCTCATCCCTTGGTTCCTGTTTAGGATGCGGTTTCCGGTTTTCTCTTTTCCAATCTTTTCACTGTTTTCCTTATTTTTTATTTTTTTTCAATTGGAGTAGATAGACTAAACTATCGCCCGGTTCACACTCCACCCACATCTATTGAACAGGTGAAGAGGCTCATCCCTTGTTTCCTGTTTAGGATGTGGTTTCCGGCTTTCTCTTTTCCATTCTTTTTACCCTTACGTAACCCCCTGCGCATCAGTGGCGTTACCGCCTTGCTCGGGGTGATATGATTAAAAAACAAAAAAAAAACAAAAAAAAAAACATTTTTAATTCTTAAATCTAAATTTTACCTCTTAATTTTTCTTTTTTTTTCTTTTATTTTTATTACTATTTAAAATATTAATTTAAAAAAATTAATTTTCCCAACATTTTATGTACATGTAATAATTGAATATTTAAATTTATAAGACTCATGATTTACACACTTTGATTTCTTCTCACTGCATTATATTATTTTAATTTTAATTTTAATTTTAATATTCAAACTTAAATTTTAAATTTTTATCAGCAAATAATCGTAGAATATAAAAGAAAAGCCTTAACTTAAATTTATAAGACATAATTCCCATAACCATCGAGTGGAAATAACTTCATAGCTATTAAACAATCAATCTGAAATATGCACCTGCTGATTGCATAACGCATGAATCTCCTTGTCGTGCAATATACGGAAGTTAATATGTATATTTACTGATATATATATATGCGTATATATATACATATATATATATATTTGCATATGTATATATTTATGTATGTATCTTTGTATATATGTATATATAAATAGATATGCACAAGTAGATATTTATTTATATTTATATATATTTATATTTATATATTATATATAACATATAAAAATATATTGCATACGTATATAAAATATATATGATATATCATCTCTCTCTATATATTATATATATATATATTATATCTCATATATATATAATATTTGATTGCTATTGGTTGTTTGTTTGGTATTGTTTAGCGAGATTCAACCTCTATGTAATATTGACTGCTTAATTCTGAATAATTTGCACAGTATTTTTGGGGGGAATAATAATAATGGATTTAGTGATAGAAGTATTAATAATTAATCTATAACTCCGGTAAAAGAGGTAGATACATATGTTTCCTAATTGGATTTGCGTGTAAATGTATATAACAAACACAACTTGAATTCGAACTCAGCTCTATGATAAACAATTTGAAACCATTTTCTGTTGCACAACCTGCACATCCAAGCTTATTATACCTGATATTTCCAAAGTGACACACATCTTGGCATTGAAGAGAATCGACGTTACTTAATTCACTGATCCTACGGGAACAGGTGTTACTTTTGAACGCATTATATCACATATATTGTTTTCGTAAAGGTATTGACTTAAAAATTCTATCTATGTTTCAATGGTAAAACAATTTGAGGAAGATTATACAAATAGTCTTGTAGTTCGTGTAATCTCTCCCACAATTTAAAGAAGGCAAGAGCGGGAGTTGGCATCGTGTAACGAGTCACAAATATAGAATTTTGCAGCTTTCCCAAGCCATCTTCGCATATCACTCAAATGTCACGAAAGTAAGATGAGAATCAAAGATCTTTCGAAAACCGGATGTCTATAAAGTGAGTAAGCGGAAACCAAAATGAAATCATTCCGCCCTTATTTCAAATGGCAGAATAGATTTATTGATTAAAAATGGATGTAAAGAAACCCTATAGAAACTGGGCGGCTGCATGAGTCACAATGTAATGATCAACAATTACTTACAATTGAATTACACTGAGAAAAGCTGATGATTCGGAATCAGTACTAATTTTCAACATGGTTTCAGGAAAAAATTATTGAGAAATTAAAATGAAAATTTAAAAAGTGTAACTGCACTGCGTGACAAGATAGACTCCAGCCCATTGTTAAATTCATAAGAGTAGCGTAATGAAGCGCTTCATATTCAATTCTATACGCCAGTCAGAATTTCGATTTTTATATAAATAGTATAAAGAGGAACTTTTTAAAAAATATATGTTAATAATATTAACTGTTTCTTTATAAGGCAATATTCCACATTTTCTGAGCTGATAGTCATCGATAATAGTATTCAGTTATATCCCCTATCTTGCTATCAAAGAGAGATCAGTGTGTAGTATTGGTTTACTTCATTTCAAGATCTCTAATGTTTATTTTCTAAGCACAACGCCAAAACTATACGGGACCCAGTGATGATCGAACCCACTAATCAGTCATAATTCATATAAGCGATACATATGTGCTAATCCTTGAACCACGTCAATGTGCTAATGTTTTTCTAAGCTTAGCTTAGATGTAGCACAAGACAAAATGAATGAGGAACACAGTGAGTATCGAACTCATTACTGAGTCGTAGTTAATCTACCGAAACAAAATTTCTAACCCTTATACAATATCGAGAGATGTGGCACAAGACGGAATGTATGAAGTACACACTGAGGTTCGAACTCACTATTCGGTTGTAATTGATCGAACTAGAAAAGTTTACTAACAATTACACGACGTCGAAGTAGCATCTCTAAATCTCTAATGATAATTGTAGAATAATTTGGTTTGGTATTTATTTACTATCTCAGTTTGACTTAATATCATTTAAAATATCTAAAATTATTTTTTGGAAAGAATTTTAAATGAAGAATTTTCTCAAATTCAATATATGCTATTTGTATTTAAGTTATAACGGAGACTTCCTTTCTAACATTTATTTTAAATAGATTGAAAGTTGAGCATCAGTTTATATTAATTTTTTTTTCATCGAGGGATATGTTCTATTCATTTTCGTTCATGTTAAAAGGCAACAAGTGATGTGGTTTCTATTGTTTAGCACAGTTCTATATGATAATGCAGCGCCAGTCCATAGGGTTAGAAAAAGTTATGTACACGCTAAGACCTACAACATTCATTCGCTCGAAGTCAATTTAACCATTGGTCTGAAAGGAGCTGACTTCTTACATAGATTTTAATATGAGTTTGTCGTAATGTACACCCTTGTGCAAATTAATTTAATGGACTGTTTTATTGACATTCATTAACGGTTTATTTTAGGCCCACTGGAGTGACAGGGTGTAATCGATCTCTATTTTTTACTCAGATTAGATAATTTGCAGTCGTTTACTGCATTATGAACCTATTTTTGTGGTGTAGGACGAAATTTATTTGGCCTTGAATAATATCGCGTCGTTCGTAATGACATCATATTTTTATTGTCGCGACTATCGATTAGTTGTCCTACGGACATTGTCTGCAATGGATACCATTCTATGAAAGATTACGTAAATTTTAACTGCAGGAACTCACTGGCAAGCCTTACAGAGACATCGCTGATACTGTTGATGTCAGCCTTTCTACAGCCTCTCGTGTCATCAAGCATAGAAAGCAAACTAGATTTTTCAGTCCAAAACGTAAAAGAAATACGGTCGATAGGAAAAACAACTTCAAGAGAAGATGTATATGTGATCTGGGAAAGTGTAAAAGATTCTAGGAAGGCATTGTTTAAATTTGTTTAAGTTAATTTGCACAAGGATGAATGATATCGGTATAAATGTCGTTTTGACAAGACATTTTACAAATTTGACTCAAGATTTTAGTTAAATCTTTAGTTTTCTAACAATTATTGTGGTTGAGCAAACCTACTGTTAGCGAAGCTTATATTTTACACAATATCATAATTTAAGAAATTTCAGTCGATGATAAAGTTCAGGATCAATATGTTTAAAATCATGTCTTGCAAGAATAATCTAGAATGAACGCAAAAGGTGTATACATGGTATTTCGTATACAGCTACAAAAATACCTAGCTAGATAAAGTGTTTATGGTATCTACGTTGAAATCCATTTGGTTAAAATGATGATAATGTGTTCTCTGAAAATACAAAACAACAAAAACATTAATTTAATATGGATACAATAAGTTACATTTTAATAACATAGTTTCCCTGTGAATTTACTATAGATGTTTTAATCATAATTGTTTGGATGTTCTTTTCATCTTTTCGTACTTTGTCTACAAGATTTTAGGCGTAGAACATTTTTTTCAATGGAACCACAGTGGTGTAATGGATTATTGAGTAATCATAGATTGAAGTTTTATATTAATGTTGCAGTGCGTATAACTGTCATTAAAATTCTAATACTTTTTTCTCTCACAATCCTCGACAGTGCAACTGTCATCCGCTTTTTCCTTTTCCAATCAAGTATGATATTGAAATTTTAAAAATAACATCAATCACTATCGCTTGTCTTTTTCAATATTGTTTTTATATTATGCTTTCTCCTCACTATCGTTTTCTCGTTTTGTCTCACTATTAGCAACCTCTTGCTTTTCAGTGTCTTTATCACATTGCAAGGGGTGAAATGATTAAGAAAACAACTCGTTCTCGGGAAATTCAGATAAAAGGAAAAACAGTACTCTGCAAAATCATTAAAATAAAAACGTTTTCTTATCTTATTAAAACTAATATAGCTTTCAATGTCGTTTAAAACTATCGCCGGTGTTAAATATAATGATATTACTGTGTGGATTTATGCTTATTCTTCGCTGTTGTAGCTTTAATTTACACATTTTTATTGTGATTATTATGTTTTCTATAAAATAAAAAATTACAGCAGGTTCGTTTATCATAAGATTTTATCTTAGTTATGAGTACTATGTTAAGTGTGATTTGTCTGTGTTCTATTGAAGAGTTTCACAATTTTGTTGGAATTTAATTTTTGAAACAGAGAAGACTTGACAGAGTATGCTTTAAACTGTGTCAATACGCAAATAATTTCACTAAATTAAAATTAGTTATGTTGTGGTAATACATACTGAGCAAAAGCAAGGTCTATAACGACCAGAAAGAAAATGAACAAAAGTCGTCTCTGCGCAGGTAGATCCGCGCAGATGTTCCGGTTGAAAAATAAATATTAGTCAAATATCAAATTTCCATTTCGCGAGCCTACGCGAATTACATTTATCAGCCAATGGGAAGGCCAGAATCAAATACAAGTGCGAAATCCCAAACGCGCTGCTTTGATCCAAGAAGCATATATAAAAAGCCGAGACAGAGAGCACCCACCAGACAGACCAACGGACAGACGAGCGTAATTAGTACCTCCCTTGACCAAGTGAAGCACCTACTATGTTCGCTTCCCTTCACCTGTCATTACTTTCTTCCATGTCTCAAATGTACTTACTGGCCTAAGGAGCGACTACATCAAAGACATTCCCTACTCACGACGCTCCCACATTCCTAAGCTATTATTCTCTTTGAGCTTATTATTTGCCATGAATATTTAACCTTCGTTGGACTTATATTCAAGTATTATTTTAATTGTAAAAACATTACTAGATATGTGTATATATAAAAATATTAATTTTCTACTCAAATTGCTTGTCTTGATTTCATAATCATTTTATGACTTATAGTGGGCTATCTACCACAAGGTCAAATTCCGTTAACCTGCAACAGTACACAATTACCCTTCATTAGAACGGACTCCCACTACAATGGGAAAAGAATAGATAAGCAACCCACTATAATGTTAATACTTTTGCGGTAGATATTCAACATACGCCGAGTTATCAGATACTTCATGACTTACCATACACGTTGTTGAATGCAAAAGGAATGGCGTACAAATAAAGGATAAAACGTTTAAGTGAGTGACAGGTGCAAAAAAAGACAATAAAAAACTAACATCTTATGATAGTAACAAGAAAAACATATTGAGAATTAAAAATAAAATAAATCAAAACACACAAATACAGAGTACGATGAATAAATAAATGTAATCAATTTCGGAATCTCCTGCAACTCTTTCCAACAGTCCGTTAGGTGATGAATGCTGACATAATCCTTGCTTTTATTTCATCTTTGGTGTTACAATTGCTCATCTATTCATCACAGGTAATAATCAAGGAGGTCGCCGTTTGGATAGTTAGGTGGCCAATTGTAAAAGTTGATGTGATTGTCTCACAGCTATGACTAGGTATTGAGTACTAGACTTAGGAACCGGCCTCTTGACCAAGGGCAGCGCTACCTCGCCAAGTCACTTTATGTAGGCCTCCATGTTGAGTCTGAGACGCCATAAAAAAATTCGGTATTTGTTTTCACATCAGAACGATCAAGGAGAGATTTTCATGCAGCCAAATCTCCGTAATCTCTATTAGATTCCTCCATTTCCCAGTTCCTCTGCACTGATCTTAGATTGTGTTATGGTACCCTACCTATAGGAATGGACTCATCTAACATGAGTGACTTCCGGATGAGCAGTCGGAAGGCAGTCAACAGGTAGTCAACAGCCAGCTGTGATGCAGTCGTGTGACAGTCTAGAGTCAGTCTAGAGGCACTCGAGACGCAGTGTAACTATACCGTTCGAACGTACACTTCTGTTTCGCTGATTACTAACACTTATTACTGTATATATTATTCTGTTATTCTAATACACTGTTTGAACCGACCTTCTTGTTTCAGTGTCTACTTACGTGCCCAAACAAGCCGCAACAAATTGGCGATGAATTTTCGCCATAACAGATTGACATACAGACGTCCTTCAATTAGATTTACTGGTGAGAATGCTAAGCAGCACAGCACGCCGTTTTTAACTTTCTCTCAGAGTGAATTGCGTCATAATCCTGGTTTTTCTCATAGAATGTGCACAACAGATCCTAATATTTGTACAGTCGACAAAATGAAATTCTAACAAAGTGCATGCTCGTAATTTAAAACATGTAGTTATGACAATATACCCATCGCATAATAGGTCTATATGCGTGTGTATGTGTGAACTAACTGTATGCCAGTTTAGATTGAAATTTTCTAATATATATCCAGAAAGTACCTGGCTAATCCTTCTATGATCTGCCTCTTCATAACAGACTAAATATGATGTATTGCTGCCACATTTGTGCATGAGCTTCTCTTTCATCAATTCGCTGTCATAAAATGTTCAAAAATCTACACCTGACGGTGAATTTTATGAATTCTTGTCCACCCTTCAACGCACTTCACACAATTAGCGGCTAGTACATTTTAAACGATTATATAAATAAGGTGACAATTAAAGAAAGTGAGTAATTAAACTTTGCATCATAAAAAATTGCAACGAATTCTACAGGAATTATTTGCAACCTCTAACGCAAAAATAACCTTGGGAATCATATGGATCCATCTCTTCTCCTTCTCCTCCTTATCTGTTGGATAACAGGACTGATTGGGTTGGTAAGTAATCTACCGCACAAAGAAATGGCGACCTACTGCAGAAAAATCTTTAGGCTAATCAGTCATGGAACAAAAGGGACACAACCACCTAAGCTTGTATCACGTACAGGAGTTAACTAAATGGCCGATCATGAAGAAACCTGAATTACTCGGACACTTACGTTGAGAAGATATCTTGCATACTGTTACTTAATTGACAAACTGAAGGTAAGAGGGAGACAAGGAAACAAAGATTAACTTAACTTACAAGCCAGTGTGAATGGATGCTAGATGAAAGGTGTTTGAAAGGCAAAACTTAAAAAGAAATATAAAAGAGAGGAAGATAAGAAGTGGTATTATCGGCCATAGTCTAACGTAAGACGACATATATGTAGAAGAGTTAAGGATTTGTTCAACAAAAGAATAATATCATGAATAACAAAATACAAGGGAAAGCTTATATGTGAGGTCATTTTCCAAAATCTGACGAAATATCCAAACAACAGAATAGAGGATTGTTTAATTTGGTTGTTTCTCAGCGGCTTGGCTAAATGCCACTTCGGATACTTAAAAAATCAAAATAATAAGAAATAACAAACAAAACTAAATAAGAAGGCGTCATACATAAAACCGGAAGTAAGTGGATCAGTACAGCTGGATCAATAGGACCGAGACAGAAAATAACGTTAACTTCTGGTAAGTGCACTGATCAAATAGGAATGAGTGAAACAGATTCAGTCAGCTCTGCATTAACTTGTTTCGTACTATACGGATGCCTCTTACCAAATCTGAAACACGAAGAATCTTGTTTCTCCTTATCCCAGTTGAATTGCTGTTCATTACCAGCCTCTCCTCTTGACTCATTCCCTGCTCTGCCTCGGCATCAACGCCATTTCCAATAATTGATAACATCATTCAACGTAGTCACGGGGTGATGCTCGGAATAACAGCAACATGTGGGTGGAGCCACTACACAGTTGCACCATTGTCATTGGACCGATAACTGGATTTATGTTGGAAGCGAGCCCAAAAGTGGGAGGATAGTATTTTGTGCACTTTGGTGTGGAATGAAATGTTGTGGCAGGCCGACATTTGGAAGGTTTTTGAATGCTACATACTAAATCGTTTCCTGTCAGATGTCTTTATTTGTAGATTAAGAGTTAACAAGCTGAAGAGTGAACTAGTTTTTAAAAAATGTAAGGAGTTATAGATTTATGTATATTTATTATATCTAACAAAGAAGATTAAAATGGGTAATATATACATTTAAAAATCTCAATTTTGAGTTTTCATACTTGACGGGTAATTAACAAAGAGAGACAGTTGCCAAGACAAATATACTTAATGAGAGAGAGAAAAAGAGACAGAGAGAGAGAGAGAGGAAGCGGAAAAGAGAAAGAAAACATGCATGGGATATAGCAAAAGAAACATAAAAGATATCTAGTAAGATACATCGAAATACTGATGGCCATTTGTTGGAGATCTATCCAGATAT
>JBBBDQ010000190.1:11977500-12120000 GCA_037127315.1 Ascarosepion bandense
TAACTTTTTTATTTTATCTGCATTTAAAGCAGTCAGTATGCATCAGTTTACAATTTGTGTTATTCCATAATTCGTCGTATTGCAATTTGCTCAGACGTTAGCCACTTGGATATGTGCAGGCAAATAAATTATTATAATGGAATATAAAGTTAATTCCAGATACATCAACATTAGAGCTGTGGGATATATTTGATAAACTAATTATCCGCTCGACTTCATACAGTTGATATACCAAAAATGACATCACATTTGTACAATTGCAATGAAAATATCGATAGAAAAGACATAGGGAATTCATATCATGGCGATGGAAAATGAAGTAAAAACAAGATGCTAGGTTAAAATATTTCTTTAGATTTTATCGAGAATATCGAGATATAAAACAGGGGCACAAGACCAGATTTTCCAAGAATATCAAATGTACGGACGAATGTAAGATTTTAAATGTGCAAAATTAAATCCTGCGAGTAAAATTGTCTAACATTTGAAATCAAACAACATTTATTAGCAGCAGAACTAACGACTGATTCAGTATAATCATTACACTTCATATCAGTGGAAAACCTGAGATAAAGATGGTGCAATGAGTTGCTCACCTGCAGGATAGGGTCGCCTATACTGAAGAAGGTAACAATAGTTTACTATTGTTGTGGATTCTGGGTGAGGAACCGCACAAAATAATGAACATCAAAAACAGATATCGAGAGAGAAAACTAATTTATATTGAACATAATATACAAACTTGAACGCAGATTGGTAAATTCAGGAATACTATTAGTCAGGAATAGATATATACAAGTCTTGAAGTGAAGTCATTGGAAATAGTATATCCGTGTATATTATTCTAGCTGAGTGGAGTTGAGCCATTCTGACTTCTGGTGCGGTAATCTCTGCGTAACTTCCGTATCTCTCGATAACTTACGTATCAGTTCCGTTACTCTCCGATAAATCTAAGGGATCTCTCATATATCTCTATGGCAGCCCCCGTATCTCACTATGGACGAAGTATATGTATACTCAGTCGAGTTCATTATCATATACAAAGAGGAGATACCACAACAACTATGATGATTAAAAATATCAGCACCTTTATAGAAGCATTAAAATTCACAAATAACTTTTTGCACGAGTTTCATGGTTAAAATTCAGCATAATATTGAAACAACCACAATGCATACAGCACTTTGTAGCTTTCATACAATTCATTAAGATGTCATCATATCTGCTAAATAATGTTGCACATGTATTTTACAGTCAATTTTATTCATAAGCATGAATCTCAAGGAACTAGGCTCATACTGCCATTCATAGTAAGTCATATTCTGAGATTCCCGTCTTCAGTAAATAATTTTGATAATAATAACTCACAGACTCTACTCAGATTGTTTCTACCAACATATCGCTCAGCCTTGAGATATATTCAACACATCGGTTCATCGCAAATTACTTCAGAAATATTTTGTCTGCTCTATCTGTCAAAAATTGCTGGGCGTTTATCTAAACCACACAAATATTTCATTTTTATTTTGTTTAAAATCGATGCTGCAAAATGATGTAATCGTGACCGTTTATATCCTTATATACGCTTTCCTTTCAACAAATATATAAGTATGTTTCTTCATAAAGGAATTGGTATTTCTATTTGCAGCCATTATTGTAGATTATTGCATAAAATCTTGCATATAATATGACTCCTATATTTGTTTATTTCATTTTCCGTTTGAAACACACAAAATAATCATCACTCTATTCATTTTTCTATTTGTTTCTTATCTTTTGCACTTCTTAAACGTTTTTATAACATGTTATAGATTCTGCACTGTCTTCTTTACCAACGTTCAACATGTGCAAAATATTTCTATTTTCTTTTTTATTTTCCCCCAAAAAAGAAGTTTTCTTTTGTAATGTAGTAGATAGCTATTAATGCTCATTTTTCATTGATTTACCGGGACATATTTATGAAAAAAATCATATAAATAACCCAAAAAGACACCCAATTGAACGTTTCTTATTGTTTTTAATGAAGGATACATTCAATACACAGAAATGCTAGGAAAGTTTTTGTCAATGTGTCGGGCCAGAATTTTCCTTTTTTTGCGTCAGAATCCATTTTGCACATTTACAAATCTACCATTCGTCGCTTCATTTAATACTGTTGTCTTATCTGGTTAGGTACTCCTCTGGTTTACCCCGAGGTTCGCGATAAAATCCAAATGATGATCTGCAGTGTAATCGATCCTGATATTAAATCCCGATTTCAGTCACTTTCTCAACGACGGAATATGGCTTTCTACTGTCTTTCCTACAAATATATTTTCATGGCAATTGCTCTGACAAGGTTTTTTCACTCTTGCCCTGACCACATACATTTATCTGGTTAGGTACTCCTCTGGTTTACCCCGAGCTTCGCGATAAAATCCAAATGATGATCTGCAGTGTAATCGATCCTGATATTAAATCCCGATTTCAGTCACTTTCTCAACGACGGAATATGGCTTTCTACTGTCTTTCCTACAAATATATTTTCATGGCAATTGCTCTGACAAGGTTTATTCACTCTTGCCCTGACCACAAACATTTATCTGGTTAGGTACTCCTCTGGTTTACCCCGAGCTTCGCGATAAAATCCAAATGATGATCTGCAGTGTAATCGATCCTGATATTAAATCCCGATTTCAGTCACTTTCTCAACGACGGAATATGGCTTTCTACAAATATATTTTCATGGCAATTGCTCTGACAAGGTTTTTCACTCTTGCCCTGACCACATACATTTACGCGTGCTACCTCTTATTCTTTTTTCAACACACTCTGTGAATTATTTTTTAATTTTTTCTCAAACTAACTCCCTGTACACTAGTGGTAATCCTTTCTTCTTGTGACGAAATGATGAAAACAAAATTTACTTAAACAAAACACTTAAAATTTGACATTGTATCCTACCCGTCGCTCATTATTGGGTTAGTTTTTTTTATGGAAGTTTATCTTTAACAGCAAGAATCATGAAAGAAAGGATTTTTTTAATTTAGAAATTTTTATTGTAGTAGTGTTATACATTTAATTGTTTTAGGGGAATACAAAGGTCGAAAGTTAGTTGTAAAGTGTTTAATTTTGAAATCCGATAAGAGTCGCTGATATGAACTCCATGAGAATCGAGTCAAATTATATAGGGATTTGTTCATTTGTTTGCAGGCACGTCTTTTTTCTAAATTCTTATGAATATCATTTATTTTCAGTTAAATTAGGGCAATCATCAAGCAAAATGTAAAGAATAAAATAAAAACAACATTTTATTTTTTCCCTTTAAGACAAAGAATAGTTATTTACACATTACTCGCTTTTTTGAAAGTTGCAATGTCGTTTCTGCAAAAGTAAGCAATTTACTGAACGTCGCTGATGTAAACCTCTTGCTAAGGGGCCTAATAAAATCAAAACACTCTGTTTCGTATCGAAGGTACAGAAAATTATCAATAAGTAGACCATAAAATTCATGAGCACCAATATTATGGTGTCGGAGGAATTGAGTATAATGATCTTCTATGCATGTCATATGTGACGCGTCTGAAAAGGCAAAAGATAACTGATCTGCGTAAATCGAGTGTTGAACAAGTTGAATCAGCATGTGTCAGGAATGCTTTGGTTTTTCTATGATGATAAAAACTTTGATCATGAACAAAAGATCACCCGAAGGAATGACAGATAGTTATGTTGAGACACTAAGGATGTTCCAACGGTCATGCACACGCAATTTCCGGTAACTGTGTTGATTCTGGGAGATGGCATGCTTCCTTTCCTCGGGGCTTAATGGTCAATGATGCTAATTATAAGGAGGTGTTGGAAAGCGTTGAGAGATCTTGGATAGAGTGCGTAAGTGGAGAAAGATCATTCACATGAATCTGCACAGTAATTTAAGGTCAGGATGACACTAGAATGGATGTGTTACAAAATCACGTGAATCCAAATATATGGGATCTCAGGTCTGTAGAAATGAATCGTTTGATTACTACATATAAGGAATTGAACAGAAGAAGATAAATCCACACACTAAAATACTTCTGATTAAAACCACAATTAGCATGCTATCCAAATAAAAATCAACGTTCCAGAAAACTTATCTAAGCAATTATTGATACTAATAGCAATCTCATTGAGAAGATACGTAAATAAGTTCTAAGATAATCCATGTCATTTATCTTTCAAATAAAGCTTACGGAGCTTTTAGTAAAGCCAAGCAAATATCTTCAAACAACTAAGCAATCATGTATGGAAACAATAAGTCAACTAGCATAAAATGTAAAGTCATCTTGACCGAATGTTTGAGCGTAGTGAGTTGTTCAGTTTGTGATCAAGGCCGACAATGCGTACTGACAGAGAAATCTTAACACCTAAAATCTGATCTACTTATTATAACCTTAGCGTGGGGTCTGTTGGTTCCTGCAATAGGGATTAACTACCCGCCATATTAGATAGGCATACTCGAATGTGAGCAGCCATTCCTTATATATATATATATATATATATATATATATATATATATATATATATATCTGTATGTATGTATGTATGTATATATGTATGTATATGTATTAGTCTGTATTTCTGAGATAAGGTGGTATTTACAGTATTTACGTTATTCGGACTATTGTTCTCATTTTTGTTGCCATTTCTACCATGCTTAGGCCGTTGTACGCTCCGGCCTTCTTCAGGTGCTAGTAATTTCTACTGCCGAAACGTTGTACAAATGGCAATAAATATGAGGAGAATAGTCCCAATGATGTAACTATATATATATATATATATATATATAATATCAGCCCAACAACCAAGAGTGCCCATATATTTTCATACACGCATTTTCAGTCAAGCAATTACTGAAGATTCTGCCTAGTAGGATCCTTTCCAAGCCCCAAAACTTCAACCCCTAAATTTCTTAAAATATCCACGGTTGCCGATATATAATTGATAGATCGATAGATTGATAAATCGGATAAAGTAGAAATCTGGTTTGTTGATTTCAATAGGCGTTTATCAAAGTTTTGTTAAAATTCTACATCCACACCATCCGACACACACATACGCACACATACTTGCACGTACACACGTACACTTGGTGTGTGTGTGTGAGGGGATAGGTAACAGGAAATATTTTAAGATTCTTCTGATTTTGTGTAAAAAACATAAAAAATTCCTCATGGAATTGTGTTTTTAAATGGTTTCTTCTGAAATACATCTCGATTATTACAAGAACTTCAATAGTACTCTGTAATTTGTTTTTTTATATTGGTTTACTCGAAAATAGAGAAATGATTTTATGTGCATTAGAAAAAATGGAAAGGAAGAATGCATTCATAATCACAGCAGTTAGTAAACTGGATTAGGATTGTCTTTACTCTCTATACCAGTGTCTGGAGCAACGAGCTACAGTTTGTTCAGATTGTTTGCATAAGTAACGTTTGTTTATTTCGTAGGTTTTTGTTAGACTTTAGATGCGGAAATATTTTATCCCAAATTGTCCATTGTTACTCATTCAGTCAGTTAAGTGCCATACCTGATAGACGCTTTGGGCGATCATGTCTCGAAAGAGACATGACTGACTGGCCAGAAAATTATCCCGCAGTAGGTTGCCATTGCTTTCTGTGGTGGACTGGTTGCCAGACAAGGATGTAGAACCCAATCTGCCCTGCTCTTTAACCCATAACTGGGAGGAAGAGACGGATTAATGTCTTTCCCAAGTGCATTGCTAAAAATTTTGTTTTCTTATTCTTTATCTGTTTTATTTTTATATTATTTCATAATAAGAACCTTTTTGACTGAGATATGGTATATTTTTATTAAAGATCTTAACAAGTTATCTCTACTTACACTTTCAGTTTAATTTGTACAATCATTTGATCGAAATTTTATTTTCACAATTTTCGTTAAATATTTGTCTAGTTTACTGTCCATTGTTTTTGTCATTCAGGATAATATAATGAATGAAGTATATAATATTGATTAGTTGTCTTCTTGAATATCTTATACTCTCAAAATCATCCTGTATTTTCGATCTTCTAGCGTGTTTTTTAACATTTCGATAATGACGCTTTTCGGTATAAAGATTATGAATAAACTATCTGAATTTCATGCAAAATCATTCATGTACCGAATAATTTGGTGACCATTTTGCTTCAGATTTTTCTATTGTTTACAGTTGTGTGTGCATTATTTTGGCCGAAAATATTAGTGGATATAATGTAATTGAAAACTACAGAACCGATCATACATTTAAGAATTATTATTTAAAATTTGTATTGACATATTAAATGATGTTCAATAGAACCCACATAAAAAAATATCTCTAAATATTTTTATAAAGGGATTTCAGTTCTTCTCTCACTCATGGACAAATTGGCAAAATGTTCGTCGCAGAGACGCAAAACTTTACAAATTGTGACTATATTTGATTACCTGACAAATGACATACTTTAAATTTTACTTAAATCGAAAAGGTTAATTAAATATGAAAAATATATTTTTAGTATATTTTAGTAAATTTACTAATATATAAGAAAGTGATATTAAATATGAGTAAAATTTGAATAATTGATTTCTGATACGTCCTTTTGAATTATATATAACAGAATATTTTGTTTATGGAGAATAATTTGAATCTCTAAAATCAATAATCATTAAATGATTTTTGTATTTGTTGAAACCTGACGAAGGAATCTACTCTTATACAGCTCGTAAGAACATTTCTCCCTCTCTGTATGCCTCCCTTGAATCTGTATGAATTTTTATATACATGTTTTTAGTCAATGTTGGTGCTACCACGAAGTCATAAGTCATCGTGACCAAGTGTTTGCGCGTACTTGTTTACTGTTTGCGGGTACTGGTTTTATTCAAACCTGTGACCACAGTAGATGATATTTTCAGGAAATGTAACTTTGGTTCGTTCAATGTAACTGCAGTATAAGCCGCATTTGGCTTTGTTTGTTTTTAATACAAATATGAGTTTAAACTCAATATATAAAAATAAAACTGCATAGGTGATTTAACGACTTATTCAAACGGACCTGTTGGTAATTTTCTAAGCGTAGCTTAGATGTGGCACCAATCGTAAATATGAGACAACGAATGAGGATCAAACTTACTGTTCAGTTTTAATTGTTATAAAGTGCTAAACATTAAACTACTTGGAAGTGACCAAGACTTTTTCTTCCGAAACCCTCTATGCTTCCAACGAAATTTTCCTGTTTAACAATAATCAACTCAGCTTTCGAAATACAATGTTTGTCATGCCAATACGTGTCGCACTTTCCGTTCTCTGTTAGAACACTTTCCAATTATCTAAATTTCTTTACCTGTTTGATTTTAGTATCCCCAGGCTGTAGCCGGCTATTTGGGATCCTCCATGTACTCATGACCATGCATTCAGTTTTATTGTGATTTATATATCGTCACTTCTTTCTGCTTTCTATAGTTATTTTTGTAAGCGGTTTTGTAGTTTTCTTTCCGTGTCTGCTAACAATACTGTATCATCTGCGGCTTGTTAGAAACGTTGAATTGAATTAAAGGAATTTTAATTTATTTTAAATACATTAAAGAGACCCTGTGTGTGTGTGTGTGTGTGTGTGTGTGTGTGTGTGTGTGTGTGTGTGTGTGTGTGTTTTAGAGAAATAATACACTCCAGGTAGCAAAATGAAATAGGCAAGTTGCCTTAAAAGATTACAAATTCAGTCAAGGAAAGTCCGTTGGTTTCCATTTTTAGTGACGTCACCTCGAGTAGCTGAAGCGAGATATTATATTTTAACCACTAAGAGCAGATTAGAATAGTGACAACATGGGATCGAAATACATACGGTGTAGGAAAAAGCAATTTCTTCTTCGGATCACATGATAACAATGAGAACGAGAAATTAGAATCACGTTGGTATAATTTTTGTCATTGGTGTCTGTAAGAATAACAAATAAGTGAAAGAAGAAAAAGAAACAAATTCTTTGAATATGGACGACTTATTAGCGACAGTAGTAAAAATACAACAATGAAAACAGCTACGAAACCTGTTGCTGAGACCGAATAAAAAACACTAAAATTTAATTGAAATAATAGGAAAGTAAACAAGAAAATTCTCCAAATTCTTTTGCTGCCCCGGTAGAAAATGTAATGGCTGAATTCACATAATATGCAGATATAATCAAAATCAAAGACAATGTTTGATGGCTTGCGTTTGTGTGCGTGAATGAGAGTGTCTCTTCACAGGCTTTTCCTCATAAAAGACGGGCTGGTCAAGGTACTCAGCGTCTGGTTCGGTCCCGATCTCTTTCTTGAACTGAATTTGACAAGACGAAGTATGTATATGGTCGCTGAAGAATGTGTTTTGTGTATCGACAAAATTTTCTTTTACTGACTCTTTATGCTTCCAATCCCATATAACTAATGCAGGTAGTTGAGTTCGTGATTTCTTTGTTTTGTAGCGGAAGTTGCCTCTATATTTCTGAATGCGGTCTGGACATGCATAGCTTCAAGATTAATTGATATACGTTTCGCGTTCGTAGACTTAATGTATTCGCAAGCAGATGAGAATGGCCGATTCTTAATAAAAAAACGCCAGTAACAAGTGTGTGAGGCGTAGGTCTACCATTCATCCTGTTGCGAGTGATACGTCTATCATCAAACGGTTAGCTCTCAAGTTCCTCTTTCGAGCAATGTGGGATACTTTTCGTTTATCGAATGTGTTCTTTTGTAATTGCTGTCGTGTCTGAATGAGTGTGTAGTTGTGTGTGTGGTTGGTCGAATGATTGGTTTTCAATCAGTTCAAGTCCCGAATTAATTTCATCCTGTTAACTAATAGTTCTGCAATGATTAAGGATTCTATTGTGTTTTATTACTAACACAATTTTAAAAAAAATATATATAGTATTATGCATATTGTAAATATTTATTGTGGCTTTCGATTTATATGTTAGTATTATATTAAGCTGTTGCAACAATAGGGACCAATTTCAAGGAACATAATTTTATTATTGAAAACATAACTGTAGAAATATTGAAATTAGTTAAAAAAACAAAACCTGATTATGCACCTCTGCCATCAATCGACGCGAATATTGATGCCACGTTGATAAAATGTAATCGGTTGTGATGCAAAGGATCCAACGAAATCTTTGAAATATAATTCGACCTTTGGTTCGAACTTTAATCTTTTACAATTTAGAAATGACTTTCAGGACTGAAAAAGATAATGAGTATGTGAAAGAAGAGAATAAAATGGAGGATGTGGTAAACTATCGTACACAAATTAGTCAGTTTTTGCAATATCATTCTTTCAATATGTGGTCGCACATTATTATGGTGTAGATTTGAACCAAGGCTCTTTACCAATCTAGGTCTCAATTTTTGAAGCCGTGCATGCATTTCAGCAAATTGATTGCAGTATAGCTCTGAATCAATGCTCTGATCAACATCCAGAAACCTGTTATAGATAACACAATTTGAAGACCACCTATTAGTCACCGTAATCTTTTGTTGATGCAACCTTGATTTTGGGAAATATTTGGGGAACTCATCTCAATCAAGCCATTGACCTGATTGTTTACAGTTATCATAATGTTTCTACTTTTCATCATATATGAATATTTGAGCAAGAAAGGGAGAAATGAATATTTGAGAAAGAAAGTAACTGTTCAAAACTTGTTATTATTTTTATTTTAATTTAGATCATAAGGAACATATTTATCGAGCTTTTTCACTTTGCCAATACTACGCAAATGACGGGATCCTGTTGCAGTACTGACAGCAAGCGTTTGGGACATTTGTCTGACACTTTGACCTGGGTTGTGCTCAACAACTGCTTGCAGGTGTTTGTTGTCAAGATTTTATGACTGTCATCTACTTCCTTCATCTGCAAGGTTCTTATCACCAGTACACAATATCTAGAACAATTTCTTACAATGTTATTACTTGTAAACCCATCTCCCCACACGCTGTTGACATTCGCAGAAGTCTGGGAGGCACAGTGCCCAAGTTGGAACTCATATAAAAAAGTAAACGAAGATCATGATATGTCACGTTCATAATCCAGGGTTTCTATGTTTCAAGAATTGTGATGAATTACCTCATAGATCCAAGAGGGCCAGAGTAGCGTAACCTAAAAATTCGAGCATATTGCTAGAGATACAGGCTTCCCGAGCATTGGCAGGAGAATGACTACGCTCATGCGTCAGTATGTCAGATCAAGATTGGCAACGCGCCTAATATGCAAATTCTCTGGCTCGGCTTGAACCTGTAAAAAGGCGACATATTGAGTCG
The DNA here is from genome assembly GCA_037127315.1 of Ascarosepion bandense. Taxonomy (NCBI): domain Eukaryota; kingdom Metazoa; phylum Mollusca; class Cephalopoda; order Sepiida; family Sepiidae; genus Ascarosepion; species Ascarosepion bandense. Next base: position 11,987,792 of record JBBBDQ010000190.1, read on the forward strand.
AAAGAACGATTTTGTTTCTTGAGCGTTAAACGGAATTTTCGGCGTGGTGTACCAAACCCGAAGTCGTTTCGAGAGCGTTTCTAGTGTTAATGCAACTGACTTATATCTTTTCTGCCACAAAAAATATTTATATCTGAAAATAAGTTAAAATCATTAAAGGACACACATTAATATTTTTGTATACCAAAATGCAGCTAATGTATTTCATGAATACTATGTTAAAATGGCTTTCAGAATACAACACTTCGAGCATCCATTATTTTTAATAACCTAATAATTCACAGAGACAAATTGCACACACACACACACACACACATATATATATATATATATAAAGATAATTATACAGTTGATTCACATCTTTCGATGCAGCTGTATTTCATACACTTAATCCTTAGACATATTAACACGGAAAATTTTAATATGTCGATATGTATGTGTGTAAATGTATGTGTGTTAGTGTGCATGTATGTGCACGTGTGCGTTCCACAGAAATATAAATCACTCTGATGAATATATGGTTATGTAAACAACAATAAATATCTAAATTTTTCATTCCCGTGATTTGGTAGGAGTAAGGCCGAAAAGCAGAGGGCTACCATGAAGTCATTTTAATATATCTCTGCTGTTTAATGCGAACGCACTCTCCCTGATACTATGCAGCTTTTATCCATGAATTTAAACAAATTTAAACCCTATAATTTACACACAAGCCCTCCTAGGTCCGTGTGTCTTTATTTATGTGCATGTAAGTATGGTATAAAATAAAAATGCAGGGAGGAGGAGAAACAAGAATGAATTAAATTTTTTGTATGTCTAACATTTAAGTAGATCTTTCTTAAAATGTTGAAAATATTGTCTTTGAAAATAGAAATATGTGATTAGAAGATTTTCACAATGCGTTTCTCATCGTATAAATACAAAGATATAATTCATATCGAAAATTACAATTGCATAGTTTTTTATATTTTTATTTTTACTGTCTAGGAATGAAACTTGTAATAAAAACAGAAAGCTTCTATTTAATATTTTTCTCAGTCTAAGTCCAAGAAAAGCAAGTAACCTAGTAATTTTAAAAATTATGGGAAAAAATACTCCAGCAGGAGGAATGACGAAGGCATTGTTCTCAAGAAATATTTCTGAAGAAAGAATCAAGATTAAAACTAAATAAAAAGTAGGAAAAAAATAAGGTGTCACAAATAAAATAAAATATATGAAAATGTATTATTTTTGGCAATATTCATTAGGAATATTTTTCATGGCGTCAGGGATGGGCATCTCGATTTTCAAAAATAAAATAGTGCGAATAAACTAACATCGTCGCCCGTGCGCGAATACAGACGTGAACATGCAAAGAGACGTTGCCACAACAGACATGTGCTAAAGAGCAGTGCCACTAAATTACTCAAATCTTTCGATTCCTAATATTTCTAGTGTTACTGAATACACCAAATATTTGACATTAGACCAGATGGTTTTAAACTTCAATATATTTATATATACATATACATCTATATTAAATGTTAACTGCCTATTTTGATGAATTAATTATTATATTTTAAATAATATTTTTTATAATAATATGTGTACATGTGTAGTGAAAAATGACCATTTTTTTAGACTTTTTAATACTGAGAAGGAATACAACCAAAGTCTTGCAACAATGTATTGAGATTTATAAAATATAGATAACTACTTCTTAATTAAAGTAGAGTCAAATGAACCTTTTAATTAACCCGCCTCCTTTATATTTCTTATATGTTCAGTTGTACCTACGATCAATTAATTACTCCTGGAACTATATTAAATGCGTTTTGTCGATGACTTTGTCTCTTGTTGTGCTTAGCAATGAATTAATCTCGCACGTAAAAGGTTGGCAATAAAACAACATAGCAACAAGCGAGGTTATTGCACGGCAATGTTAAAGCTTAAAAAGGGATTTGAGGACTTCACATGAAAGGCTTGAAAAAGAAGACTGCAATCTAATTTAAGAATAAAAAGAACAGATTAATTAATCATTTCACTTTGGTCGTGAAATAATTCTGTATAAAAGCTGATAAATATTTTTCACAGTATAGAGTATTACACTGACTATGAGAAGTAGTAACCTATAAATTCCTATGCTAACTTAAATTGATTACCTCCCTTCCTATTGCAGATGAAATAGGATATATATATAAATGAATACAGCAAAAACATATAAATCAATATATATTAATAATTATAATATAGTTTCATTATCTTTCTCTATCAATATATATATATATATATATATAATAACTATAATGATTATAATAATATTAAAACAAAAATAATTCTGCTAATACTAGAAATAGTTATACTATTTTTAAGATCGTCTTGAAAAACCCACCGAGAACGAACTCGGAGGGAAAAGGAGGGGAAGTAAAAAAGAAACAAAAGAAGCACATGAACAAAGTCAAATACTCGTAGGAAAGAAAAAAAGGAAAACCCTAACACTAAATTGCTCAATATGAAATTAGAGCAACAGAATCAGAAAATCTATGCAAGAGCCAACAAACCAACCTAGGTTTCACCCTTCGGCTCGTCAGGGTAAATTGGCTAATTTACCCTGACGTGCCGAAGGTTAAAACCTAGGTAGGTTTTTTGTCTCTGGCATAGATTTTATATATATATATATATATATATATATATATATATATATATATATATATATATATATATGCAAAGAGTGAAAGTGCAAGAGGTAAAGAGAGATGGTCACTATTGTTACGGAAGTTCAATATAAAAATTATATTTCAAATTCTTTAAAACGTTTAGCAATAAGTATGTGCGTACGGCTCTAGTCAATCTTTATCTATGTAAAATGAATATTTTCGTGTAAATACGGAAGTTTACATATTTGTTCCAATATGCACGCATTTATTATGAATGCATTGAAGTAATCCTTTGCCTAATTTCTCTTTACATGCAGAAAGGAAAATAAGTAGCTCTCGAATATGTGAAGGATAAACCACTGTTTGCATATTTGCGGTCACTTGCAGCTGTTATTTTTACTAAATAGAGACTTACAATATAGTTATACCTCACGTTACATCCGGGAACAATTCAACCCATCTAGTGGCTAAGTTTCATGAATGCTATATGTTAAGCGTTTTTGTGTTTACCCTCTTCAGATAGAATAATGATATTGTGCATCATTTAAACATTCCTAAATTTATTTTAAATGTTTATATAGTATAATAATATAAAGAACAAAAAATGGTATAAAAGAATTCGAATATAAAATCAATATTCTTTGTAGTAATTAATATTTTGAAAATATCAAGACAGTAGAAGTCCCAGTAACCTAGACAGTTACAGACTAAGGGGCGAAAAACACAGTTTATATATGTAGGGAATATAACAGTAAACCTTAGTTTTGAACAGATTATAATTGTAATGGTCGGGGAGTTAGACTTTTTTTATTGTAAAGAGATTGAAACTAACTTTATATTTTTTAGTATAACATGTCGTTTTGGTTTTTTTGAAATATCTATCAATAATGATCTCGTAGAACATATAATACAGACTAATTGTTTATTTATTATTTTGAATCATTTCACTCCAAGAATGAAATGATGTCACTAAGGCACCAGAGACTATTAAGTATTTGAGAATATGAGAAAATATACTATTAATTAGAAAGAATAAAAAAATAGCAAGAATTAATATGTCTGAATATAACGATTAACATTGCATTTGAATTTTTGAAGATCAAATTTGAATGGAAAACAAGAAGCCGGAAGAGAGTTCCATAAGCGATGAGTGCAATAAAAATTAAAACTATCATAGGAATTAAAGTTACTTCTAGCTTTTTTGACTATAAAAAGATTAAACCTTTTCACCACTTTAAATTAGTAATACTACATGCCAAGTTTTCAGAACAAATACTTTGACAATGCACAGGGAATTCATTCTTACATTTTATTTATGTCGTTTTATAAGTAAATACGGGATTGCTTTAGCGAATAAGTTGTTAAGTGAAGAGTGCCTGTAGTACATAATATTTCACTTTTAACAAAGAAATGTTGACATCCAGGCATTGTTTGAAAACAAAGCAAAATCTTATTTATTAATTAAATCAACGATTTTCTTTTACAAAATTTCTATTTGTTATTTTCTTTGGGGTTGCTACAGGCTCTTGATACTGAAAGAGAGTGTTCTGCGCTTGCGTGATGTTTTGTAAAGAAAATAAATCTTTGTCAAAAAATACCCTTGAGGAAGAAGGCAAAAATACGTTCATGTTCACAAATGTCGATTACGAGTGCTCCGTTTATAATCAAACTTGGAAGTAAAATTAAAAAGCAAAAAAAAAAAAAAATCGACAGTATAAAATTTAAAAAAAATTACTTTTTGTTTCACGCTCTGATTTTGTGTGCTGATCTTTCTTCTTTTTTTTTAACCATTTCAGTCAAAGCAAGGCTGAAATGCGCCTGGTACGAGAGAGTAGAAAGTGAGAAAAAAGTTTGCGTATGGAGAGGATTGACGAAAGACCAAAGGATTAACGGGATTCAAGACGATAGAAGATGGCAATTGATGTTGATTTTTTTTTTTAGATTTTAGTGATCAGGGAAGAAAGGAAACGTAAGAGAATTCCACAGGTGGAAAGTCCGATTAAAGAAAATATCGATAGTGGTTGCATTTAGCTATTTGAAAAGTGAAATTGAAGGACATAGATGCCAAACAAGTAGCAGGTTTCAATTCATGCAGTCGAAGAGCCGGAATAAAAAGATTGTTAGAACAATTACCATAAAAATATTTGTGGAAAGCGAAAAAGTAACCACGTGACGTCGTTGAGAAAGTAACGTCGGATCGATTATATTCCATATACTTTTTTGTATTTTGTTAAGTACCTAAATATGAATAGCAGAAGAACCAGACAAAATATTGGCGCAGTATTCAATTCAGGACGAATATAGTATATACTATATAATATAATAATATAAATAACAAAAAAAAATAGTTACAGATTCAGTCAGTTAAATGCCATGCGCGATACACGCTTTGGGCGATCATGTCTCGAAAGAGGCATGACTAACTGGGCAGAAGATTATCCCGCAGTAGGTTGCCATTGCTTTCTGCAGTAGACCAAGGCTATAGAATCCAATCTGTCATGTTATTTAACCCATAACTGGAGGGAAGAGACGGATTAATACCTTTCCCAAGGATATTTGCGCGGAAGTGAATGCAAGGAATTCAACTGGAATTAGAACTCGGTTCACCCGATTTCTTATTCCGAGCCGATATCCACTGCGCCACAACGCACATAACAGATTAAGGGGCGAAAAACACAGTTTATATATGTGGGGAATATAACGGTACACCTTAGTTTTGAACAGATTACAACTGTAATGGTCGTGGAGTTAGACATTTTTTTATTGTAAAGACATTGAAATTAACTTTATATTTTTTAGTATAACATGTCGTTTTATAAATGCGCAAGATGAAGTATAAGGAGATACAACATTCTGTCACCACATGTTGGCCAAGATTCTCTTAAAAGACTTTCTCGCTCATGGGTCTCCACAATATTCAGTCATTTTATCTTTTAGTATAACTTGTGATTTTGCGATGTTTTATAATCCCTGTTTTTTAATCCATTTATGCTAGCTTATTTGGTAGGTTATTCGCTGTTTTTATATGTCTTTTTGCGGTTAGTAAGTCCTATGATCGTAAGATTTATTAAACGGAAATCAAGTTAGGATGAATAACCGTACTTCAACTCAGTATTCATAATAAAAATATATTTTTTTTAATTGAGAAATGTAACTTCTTATATTTGAAAACAATAAATGTTATTTTTGTGAGCCTTTAATTTTAAATAACTAGAATACAGATTGCGTGTCAACTTTTCAACAATAAATACATCAAACCATGAAGCATCTTATGAAGCGAAAATAATAAAATATAAAATTATACGAAACTTGCATTTTGACATGATTTTAAACAAGAACCATGTATCTCATCCAGTATATAATACATTTAGCTATCTCTTAGAGATTATTGCATGTCACATTCGGATCATTAATATCAATAAAAATCTTTTGAGCGAATTTGTGTAGGATTCTGCAAATAAATTGTTTCACTTTTAGATTTGCAAGTGATAAGCTTAGCGTAATTATTTTCAAGCAACACAATTAAAGTTGACTTGTTTTAGGAATAGATTTCTTGATGTTAATTGTGTGGAAATATCCGGCATAGTAATAATTTTTAGAGAGAAATTTGCACAAGCACGTTTCATGCAAACAAAATCAATTCTATTAACTTAAACAACAACAACAATAATAATAATAATAATAAAAACATTGTAGTCCTAATAATGATGATGATATTAAGTCAAAATTCATTAAAATAACGTAATTAATTTGGTGAGAAAAAATTGGGAGATTTCAAATGTAAAGACGATAATGATGAAATGCACTGTTAAAAAATATAACTTTAAGAATAATCAATCGTTTAGAAATACATATCTGAACGAAAGTCGTAGCTGAGACGTGCGAAGTTTTACACATACATTCAAGTCATCATAAAAAAGAGTTAATAGAGTTAATGAGTGAGACTCAGTATTTTTAGTAGTGTCTACTTCATCTGGGGAAACACATATGCACGCATTATCTATAATAGTCTGTTTACCCAAAGCAACACAGTAAAGCCACTGAGACACAAGGGGTTAACTGGATAGGAGAATTAGAAAGCAAACAATTTTAAAGAGTAAGAACAAAAGAAGAGTAAATAGGCGGACTGTAGAAAGCGATTGACATTGCATTTAAAATTTCCAGAGATGAGAATTACCTGTAAAGCATAAAGCCGGAGGTTCGAGAATAAATATTGTCAGCAGATAATATACGGTTATGTCTAGTCAACTGAGATGTCTTTTATCTAGTACTACACTTAAATTCAAATAGTCTAGAGAACATATCGAAGAGCTCATCCGAAAAATTACCATTGATTTTTTTTTCATAGAAGTGTCACAGGGAAGCAGTCTCACGTCGGCGGAAAAGATACTGAAGCTAAGACACTACAACAGAGCCAATAATATTGTCGGTTCTTCGCATTTTATCAAAACACTCTAGGCAAATAGCAAGAACACTGGACCAGGTGTTGCAGCAATATACTAAGCGTAGACGAATGGTATACTTATAAATATGTAGCATAGATTCTGGAGAGAAAAATTGTTTAGCACAACACATTGAACTAACTTTCTTACCAGCTGACCTAGCACATGTATTCAATATAATCTTTACATTAAAAATTTAAATTAAATAATCTGTACACAGAAAGTGGAGTAGGGATTATACTGAAATTAAAATGTTCCTTTGTAATGTTTGACTTATCTGATTAATATTTACACATGTATATACAAGGAATTGACCTCTTACGAAGAAATGATTTTTTTTTTTTTTTTGCAAAATTATTTTTTATTGCATAATTGAGCTCCAGGCGTATCACTATACCTAATTAACTACATACGTATGTGTTTGTGTGTGACATACGTGTGTGTGTGTGTGTGTGTGTGTGTGTGTGTGTGTGTGTGTGTGTGTGTGTGTGTGTGTGTGTGCTTCATAATGTTTATGTAAAATCAATTTTAACATTTAAATTATTAGCAAAATGTAGGCCCTTTCTTTTCTGGAATGTTGATTTTCTAAGTGCTGCTTAAATGTAGCACATAGTGAGGATCAAACTGAATACTGAGTTGCAAAAGGTTCTAGCGAAACAAACTTGGTAAACGTTACACCCCTGTTGACTTGCCGGGCGGCAATTTTTGAAGCGAAGCTGAGATTGGTACAAGGTCGAAATTATGGGGAGTGGATCGCAGTAAGTGCGTAATTCACTACACAGGTGTAATTAGTTATAGCGATACAAGATTGATAATCATTACTCCAAATTGAGATGCTCAGCGGTGATTTTCTAAGCGCAGCTTACATGTGGTACAAAGCCGAAGTTGTGAGGCACCCAATGAGGATCGGATTTACTAATCAGTTTTAATGATTCAAGCTTGTTAACCATTACACCACGCCAAACTGACAATTCTCTTCTGGAATTAAAGCAAATATAAATAACTTTTCTCTGGATTTAAAATATTGCAAAACACAGTAAATGAGATTTCATCCAAAATTCCAGTATTTACTGAATAATGAATGCTTTGTATAATATGTCCTTTAATTAAAAAACTTAGTGGAAATAATTTTGATGGTCAATTCACCTCCCCTTACTTTTGATATCATGTGTGAATTTTGTAATTCCTAGTTGCGGTATTTGCAGAATCTCTTTGTAAATATAAAAACAAAAATCACTGGAGTTATTATACTGGCAAAATAATTATGCGTTATCCATTGGAATTATACCGAAAATTTCTTTCCGAACCGTAATAAAAATAATCCAAAGAAACTTCAAAAATATTTATTACAGATTCTGTTGTTGTGTCGTTTAATAAACCAGGCTTTTTTTGGATTTGACAAGTAAAACAGCTCTATTAAATATTTATAAAAAAAAAGAAAATTATAACCTGTAATTATTCAGTGCTATTCTAATCAATTTCCAATTTTTTAATTAACATATCCATTAACTAAATAAAGACAAATTTGAAGAATAGAAAAAATGTTAAGAATAATGTCATTTTCGAGTGTGAAACATTTATCCAAAGAATAATAAAAAGAAAGTTTTTAAACACTATTTTATTTTTAACAAACTTAAAAAAAGAATTAATACAAGCGTAACTCTTTAAGTGACTAATCTTGCCTATCGTGAGGGTAATATGATATACGATACCTTAAAAATACTTAAATTCTGAACAATTTAACAAAATATTCTTTGTGTGCTAATATTGTATAATGTCAAGCAATTAAGAAAATTATCAAATAATAAAACCAATAAGTTTAACTGAAAATTATAATTTCACTAGAGTTTATTTCGTTTCTTTTTACTTCTTGTGTAGTATAAAAATTAAATTAGCAATTATGCAAAGTTTCGTAAATCGTATCAAATAAAAATATTTGTTGATTCGTGGTTAAAGAAGATTAAAGATAATATATTTTTCAACACTGAAATATCGCCGGTTCACACTCCACCCACGTCTATTGATCGGGTGTAGAGGCTCATCCCTTGTTCCTTGTTTAGGATGTGGTTTCCGGCTTTCTCTTTTCCAATCTTTTCACTTTCTTTTTTGTTTATTTTTTTTTCAATTGGAGTAGATAGACTGGACTATCGCCCGGTTCACACTCCACCCACGTATATTGATCGGGTGTAGAGGCTCATCCCTTGTTCCTTGTTTAGGATGTGGTTTCCGGCTTTCTCTTTTCCAATCTTTTCACTTACTTTTTTGTTTATTTTTTTTTCAATTGGAGTAGATAGACTGTACTATCGCCCGGTTCACACTCCACCCACGTCTATTGATCGGGTGTAGAGGCTCATCCCTTGTTCCTTGTTTAGGATGTGGTTTCCGGCTTTCTCTTTTCCAATCTTTTCACTTTCTTTTTTGTTTATTTTTTTTTCAATTGGAGTAGATAGACTGAACTATCGCCCGGTTCACACTCCACCCACGTCAATTGATCGGGTGTAGAGGCTCATCCCTTGTTCCTTGTTTAGGATGTTGTTTCCGGCTTTCTCTTTTCCAATCTTTTCAATTTATTTTTTGTTTATTTTTTTTCAATTGGAGTAGATAGACTGGACTATCGCCCGGTTCACACTCCACCCACGTCTATTGATCGGGTGTAGAGGCTCATCCCTTGTTCCTTGTTTAGGATGTGGTTTCCGGCTTTCTCTTTTCCAATCTTTTCACTTACTTTTTTGTTTATTTTTTTTTCAATTGGAGTAGATAGACAGAACTATCGCCCGGTTCACACTCCACCCACGTCTATTGATCGGGTGTAGAGGCTGATCCCTTGTTCCCTGCTTAGGATGTGGCTTCCGGCTTTCTCTTTTCCAATCTTTTCACTTTCTTTTTTGTTTATTTTTTTCAATTGGAGTAGATAGACTGAACTATCACCCGGTTCACACTCCACCCACGTCAATTGATCGGGTGTAGAGGCTCATCCCTTGTTCCTTGTTTAGGATGTGGTTTCCGGCTTTCTCTTTTCCAATCTTTTCACTTTCTTTTTTGTTTATTTTTTTTCAATTGGAGTAGATAGACTGAACTATCGCCCGGTTCACACTCCACCCACGTCAATTGATCGGGTGTAGAGGCTCATCCCTTGTTCCTTGTTTAGGATGTTGTTTCCGGCTTTCTCTTTTTCAATCTTTTCACTTTCTTTTTTGTTTATTTTTTTTCAATTGGAGTAGATAGACTGGACTATCGCCCGGTTCACACTCCACCCACGTCTATTGATCGGGTGTAGAGGCTCATCTCTTGTTCCTTGTTTAGGATGTGGTTTCCGGCTTTCTCTTTTCCAATCTTTTCACTTACTTTTTTGTTTATTTTTTTTCAATTGGAGTAGATAGACTGAACTATCGCCCGGTTCACACTCCACCCACGTCTATTGATCGGGTGTAGAGGCTGATCCCTTGTTCCCTGCTTAGGACGTGGTTTCCGGCTTTCTCTTTTCCAATCTTTTCACTTTCATTTTTGTTTATTTTTTTTCAATTGGAGTAGATAGACTGAACTATCGCCCGGTTCACACTCCACCCACGTCTATTGAACAGTTGTAGAGGCTGATCCCTTGTTCCCTGCTTAGGACGTGGTTTCCGACTTTCTCTTTTTCAATCTATTCACTCTTACGTAGCCCCCTGCACACCAGTGGCCTTACCGCCTTGCTTGGGGTGTGTGTGATTAAAAAAAAACAAATGGGAATTTCCTACTTTTTGCCGGTGATTCATATTTCTAAATAGAAACTTTAGAGCGCATTTAAGAGTATCTATGAGAGTAGCGCGTTTTGGTACAGTGGATATCGGCTCGGAACGAGAAACCGGGGAGCCGATTTCGAATTCCAGCTAAATCCATTGTATTCACTTACGCGCAAATACCCTTGGGAGAGGTATTAATCCGTCTCTTCCTTCCAGTTATGGGTTAAATAGCAGGACAGATTGGGTTCTGTAGCCTTGGTCGGTAACCAGTCTACCGCAGAAAGCAATGGCAACCTACTGCGGGATAATCTTCTGCCCAGTCAGTCATGTCTCTTTCGAGACATGATCGCCCAAGCGTGTATCACGTATGGCACTTAACTGACTGATGAGAGTAGAAATCTACGTTATTAATATATGACATCACAGCCTACTATGCGTAAATATGCGTTTTCTCATAATATATGTAAGCATTTCATTTACAAAATCCAGTTAATAAATTCATAAATTTACAGATTTACTTCGAAACATTTCTTGCACAAATTTTGGAATTTTAACAGATTTTGAAATGTGCTGTCTCACATTTTTGTTTATAATGTATGTCTGTATTAAGTTGGACAGGAAGTTTAAAGTGTTTACAAAGCGAAAAGAAACCAACAAAATTTTAGGGAGCAACACCAATAGTTTTATCTTTAAAATAAAAGCAATCATTCTCGACGGCTTTCTGCGAGTGATTATCCAGCATCTGAATCTGTCCAAGATACCAGACTGCTTGTTTTGTATAAAAAGAAGCAGTAAACAAGCTTCTTTCACTTCATCGAAAGTGTTGAATCGCTGAAGGCGGAGGAAGTGTATCATTGAGCGGAATAGGGCTTAGTCATTCCGAGCAGCAACGTGACTGGATATTGAATGTCGAAGAATTTCAACACTGTCCACGTTTTGTAAATGCCCCATAGTCAATCTGACAGTGTGTGAGCTCACATTGTCTTGATAAACAAAGCTCAACCTAGAATTGTCCAAAGCAGGATACACCTTCTTTACTATGGAGTATACGAGATTGAGCGGCTGGTGATACATTTCAGCCTGGATGGTCTTACATTGTGGAACAATGTTAAAAGGCACTACCCCTAGGAAAATTCCACCAGACAGAGATCATTATTTGTTTTTTCTTTCTGCTTTCTAAATAAATAAAAACTTTCTGACCAACCTATTAAATACCACATATATATATATATATATATATATAAAGAGAGAGAGAGAGAGAGAGAGAGAGAGAGTTTATAAAGGAAAACTCAACACGTCAAGTTAGTTATAAACTATAGTTCATTTCAATGACCTTAAATAGCTCATCTTTTACAATATTCCTACATCTGGCATAAAATTTCTGCTGGAATGGGCTTTCTCTTAAAATGAAGAAGGAACATAATAAAAATGATAATAATAAAGATAAAATTACAAATAAATAAATAAATGACAATATTTATGAAGGGAAGGAGGAAAGAAATAAATGAAGGAACGGGAGGGAGGAGAGAAAGAGATATATAGTCCACTTCCAAATATGGGTAGTATCCGTTGAAAGTTATTTGACTGTCTTGGATCGTATGACCTCTGAAAGAAACTAATTTCCCTGACTTTAAGCGTATCTTTGACCCCATCAAGTCAACCCACATACTTATGAGTTATTTAAGCTCATTGAAATGAACTATAGTTTATAACTAACATGACGTGTTGAGTTTTCCTTTATAAACTTCATATCGCTCTGGTTATCGCCCATTAACCTCTCTATATGGATTTATCTATTAATAATTCATATTAAGGAAATCTTGTTGAGTTATCCTCACTGTTTACGGACTAATAACTATACCTATATATATATATATATATATATATATGTGTGTGTGTGTGTGTGTGTGTGTGTGTGTGTGTGTGTGTGTGTGATGTCGAGAAGTTTGTCACTTATCTGAGCAGATTGATGCCGAGTTCGAAGTTACGCGATAGCATCACTTGGTGACCTCACTCCTCAGTAATTATTTTCAAATTGTAGTTTGAATTTCTCCACATCAATCTAATTAGAATTTATATTTCTATCTCAATATATTGCCAAAATTTCATTTTATAAGCATACAGGTACGGCAAATTGTCAAACGCGTAGGCAAGATTAATGGGCAAGAACTGTTCAGGAGCGATACAACAGTAACTCACCGACATAATCTAAGAAAGGGCGCACCTGAAGACAATGGAAGAAGGCGTGCTAAGCCGTTTCTTCTAAACAAAAGTCACACAGATGGCAATCAGGCAAATCTGTCCAGCCCCATCTGAATAGCTTGTCATTTACACACAGCAAGTTCCGAATCATTCTGCAAGCAAGCGAAATCCCAGGGCTCCTGAGGTAATTCACCACTGGCGCCTAAGAACAAAAGTAGTTCAACTCAGTCGCCGACAAAACGATCCGTCTACAAAGAACATCCATTGTCACGAATCTCTCTACTAAATAACGATAACATAGTCTCCGATGCCGAGAAAGATCAGTGGACCGAAGGATAACCCACAAGACAACTCGACACTCGAGTAAGAAATTTGAATGTCTCTTGAGTTTACGTCAGCGCTCAACCCCAGAAGAAGGAGGGAGGAATGATAGCAAGGCTAGAATAGGCGTCCTTAACACTCCCTTATAAAATCGAATCTTTTGTCAAAGCAAAGCGTAGGAAAGTCAATATTTAGGCGTGTCTGTTATTCGCCACATGTGTCATTCCCAGTGCCCCATAACACGGACCCTGGGCACAGATATCTGTCGACCTTATTCTCACCACCACCACACAAGAAAGGAGTATAGACAACCGATAAACTATGAGAAGAAAGACGTATGTGGTACATGAGTCAGCCCTAGCCTTCACGGACAAACTAAAGTAGAGCAAACGTAGGCAAAACTGACGAACCCAACTGTGCTCTCTGTTCACCTGTAATACAGCGCTGGCGGAGCAGTAAATAATACTGATTCTCTCATAGAAGTCATTTTGAATCCGGTGGCATGCAGAACTGCACCCAAGTACCAATGGTCGACCCTACCAAATGATTCCGAATGATTCAAATTGATCAACACGGCTTACTCGTCTTTTTTATACACTCTAAGATCGAGCGCAACAGGTGTAGATTGCCCTGAATTGATCGGTCTCTCATAGCACGGTTTCCAACGGAATCTCAGCATCTGACGGCAATCGCTCCCTTCGGATATTGGCAAAAATAGTGTTTGCCAGAATTATAGACCTGTAATCATCTAAATCCCTCCCAACACATTTGCCTTTTTTCAACAGCTTGATTCTACCACTGAAGAACTGATTGATGACGAACTTCTGCCGTAACTAGTTGTCAAAATCTCCCGTCAAAATTTGGACAAAGATGTGCCGGAGATTTGCCACTGCCACTCGCTTCAATGCCAAGAAAACTTTGCCCTCCGTGATCTCGCTCTCTCAGCTAGCCGTTTCAGTCGGTCCAAACCGAGTAAAATCAGCCAAATAACCACAGAACTGGTCACCACAGAGGACTCGTTAGTTGAACAGATTCCGAAATGCCACTGATCTTGGTACACCCTATCGTGATATCGACTTCCCGGATCTCTTCCTTGCGCAATTCGGCTCCCATATTCACATCTTGTTTAACTTATTTGTAATTACCTAACTCTAATGGCGCTTGCTAAACTCTAACTCCAAGGCCTACCTAGCTACGGGGTCTCTACGAATTCCCCATGTGCCGCCACTCCGAGTAGACTATCCTTGAGAGTCTTCAGTTTATTACTCTTATCTAGTGCGAGTTTTTGGTTATATCTGGTTGTGAAACACCTAATCCTATCGTTAAGTCTCTCCTGCCACTTATTCCCATTAATCATACCCTTAGTTTTTGGTGCACTATTTTAGTAGGCTTTTGCCGGAATCTTGCCTGTCAAGTATGGAGAGATTGATCTTCCAATGTCCAGCCATTTTAAGCTTATTACTTAACGCTATACGAGCACAAAATAATCTGTGTTCCGAATAGAATAACACGTTGAACGTTTGATAATCTTGCAAGTCTAGATCGACTTTTCTCACTAACATTCTAGCCAGATAACCAAGCTAGACGGTCAAGTAGTGCCCACGTCCTCATCTTTCCTCCAGTGTGATCGACCCAATATCTGTCAAAGATCTCAAACTCGACGATCAGATCAACAATGCTACGATGTTCTGACCTCGCGCTAGCGATTATTTGACAGTTTAAAATATCCAGCGACTCGAACAGGACCATCCTGATAATCGGAAACAAATCTTTATCTGTCATGATAAAGCACCAGACTGTTGTTCCTGCCATTCTTACAACTATTATGACACCCAGATCCTTGTTGAAGTTGTTGGGATCCTCGGTATATTTTCCATCCACAGAAGTAAGTTTGAATTACCGTCTTCTACCGGATCTTCGACTCAGAAGGAAGTTTTCTCCAAATCACATGTCAATTTACTTTAAATATTTGCTCTACGTTTAGAAAAGTTTTTCTTTCCTTTGGATGGGAGTTGGGAAGGTGAGGGAGTTGTTGAATCTCTTGTGGAAGAATTGCGAATTCCCTTAGTTTAGACAATGTTTTTGTAATTTCTGGCTGGCAAAGAAGGGGTAGATTGAGTCTCGGTCTGTTCCATGGCTCGTTCCTTCCTTCTACGCCAAGCCTTCTTCACTTTTTCAACCTGCTGTTCCTCTTCTTCCACCTGGTCGTATTCCCTCCCCCTCTTTAAAGAGAATGACTGAGGAGAAAACATTTATTCCACTATCAGCTCTGAGTCCAGTTGCTGTTGTTGTTGCTGCATCTCTTACCTTGTGCGCCTTTGTTATTTTTTCTTTTTGTGTTCTTCCTGGTATTCCTTTCGCTATTGTTGTTCATAACGTTGCTTTCCTTGCTCTGGAACATCCTGCTGGATAGAAGGGACATTCTACGGGGGGGAAGAGGTTGATACTATTTGGTCCCTCTTTATTTCTTTCCAGTTACCATGGCTTTCGGGGGGGGGCTTGCTAGACTCTCCTATAGTTATTACCGTTGATGTTGTTGGTTGAGGCTGTGGCGTCGGGGTTTTAGAAGGGTACAATTTAGACATGTGCACTGCAGCGCCACATGACCAGTAATAGTGTCGACAGCCTTCGATTATTTCAAGCAAACCGTTTTTGTTGTTTTTTTTCCCCCTGCTTCTGTGGTGGCTGAAGAGATTCTGTTGTAGCTGTCATGACCGTACCACAGCCAAAACACTAGGACGTTTGCAGTTTCAGTGATACCTAGCACACAATTATTTGGCAAATTTATACACTAAAAGAAACTTCTATGAATAAACTTAAGCAATAAATAGCGATTATAATAGTAAATTACAAAACGGTACTAAAAAACAAACGGGGAGAGAAACATATAAAACATATACAGTATGCTAGAAAATGACTTACAACTAAAAAGACAATGACTAAGCAAAAATCCAAATAAAAAACAAGCTTAAAACAAGAGGGGATAACAAAAATAATAAAAGAAAAGCAAAGTGCAAAAAACCTTTAAGTTTAAAACTGGACAAAAATATATCAAAATTTTAAGCAAAGATAAAATAAAAATGTAAGTTTGATTGAAATTTCAATATCAAATGAAAAACGAATTTTTGATTGTAACAAATAGTCTAAATTACTACGTAGGAAAATAGCAAAAATGCCACAGGAAATAAAAGACAAGAGGTAGAATAATAGTAGGAGGCACAAACCCTCTGAGTAGAAGAGGAAAATTATTTTTCCATAAAGCAGAGATAATGTTCATCCAAGCTCGTAACAACACAAGAGGTCTTTTTTTAAATGCCTGCGTTTGGTTAAGACCTCAGATCTACCATTAACGTTTCGGTCGCTAACTGAGCTTCCTGACACAATCTACAACAGTGAGTACGACTCCTGAAAATATCAATCTTTCTCAAAATTTTCTGCCTTATATAACTGCTTTGGTCATATATTTCTTTAAACCTCCACACACACTCAGCAAGCATAAAATCATGGGTACCCATCTCAAATTTTAACGAAGGAGAATGATTATAGAACCGTCTTTTGAAGAGCACTTCGGTGCAAAATGTATAAACCTCCTTAAGCTTACAATTACTGTTATGCATTTCCGCTCCGTATGAAATACATTTGGTACAAAATTTCTCCACTCAAAAGACAATTGTCTTTACTCCATCAGCTACAGTTTGTCGGGGTCGCTTCTTCACCTCTGTTATTCTACTCTTCTCAGACTACATCATATTAGTATTATGGCCGTTAGCAATGTTCCGTAAATTAGTTGTAAAACTGTAATTAAAGTTAACAGTGTTTCAGGATATTTAGGAAATGCCTGCCAAATATATTGAAGAATAATTTGTGGATCATGGTCTTAATTTGTAGATTGAATGGAGTGTTGAACTAAATTACATCACTCCATTTTAGTCTATTCCTAGGCTGAGTATGGGGTTCGAAAATTAAGCTTGAGGGATGCCTCTCCTCTTTAATAGCTTTTTTCATAAACAATTTTTCTCAATAAAAATGGAATTATTCGACCAGTTGTTACATTTTACTACACTCAAAATTTGTTGGTATCTGTTTCAATACAGAGCTGGGGTGGTGTGATTTTGTATTATCGCACTTAAGAATGGCGGTGGGCTTTATGCATAGTAAAGCAGTACGAGTATAGAGATAGGTCTCCACATCCACATATTGGGCTATTTTACTTTGTACATCCAGTAATTTTGAATATTTATTAATTGAAAATATCAAACAGCTTCTCACGGATGACGTTGTTGGCACTACAATTATCCGGAAGAATCATTAGGTCATCGTCCCTCTAAAGGACATGAGAATCTATGGGAACGATTTTGTTCAGCTTACTTAATATAAAAATGTTTACAAGCTCAGATTTTTGCCCCGTCAATGGAATTTGTGAAATGTTGAAATTACTATTATAGGACATTGTCACCTATATTTCACCATAAAAACATTTAGGTTTAAAAAGATATATGAAATGAAAGGCTTTGTGTAAGGTTGATAGTTGCAGGAGTCCTAGCCACTGTTGCAGGATCTGTCAGGAAGAAAATTTGGCCATAGCAACTTTCATGGACTGGAGTGTTCAGTTAAATAAAAAATCTGACTTCTTACCCGAATGCAGGCACTTCCCTTAAAAAAGACTTCTTGCGTTTTTACGTTCCCTGGTAAACAATTTTTTTCTGGCATAGAGAATTTTTTCTCATCTTCTCAAGTGCTTTGTGCCTTATCTTTTCTTCCTACAATTACTCTTCCTCTTTCTGGGGATTCCTATAAGGAATAGCATTTTTGCAACTTCTAACGAAGAAATTCTGGGTAGTAAAGTAAACTTGAATTTTTCCTCATTATATATATATATATATATATGTGTGTGTGTGTGTGTGTGTGTGTGTGTGTGTTTGCCTGTATGTGTGTGTGTGTAAGTTTGACCAAATTAACTACAAAGAAATTTTGTTTAAGCCACCATATCACTTGTACATGTATTTTTACTTACCAGTGTTTCTATATGCTTATAATACTCATAAATATAAATGCAGTTTTCTTTCACATATAAATGGCTTTTACTTTGAGATATACCACATACTTTTTTACATCTTTATTTCTATTGATTAATTCTGAGGAATTTCGACTTCTTTGCTCGCACTTATCATTGTCCGTGTTTGTGTATATTTCAGCCTATTTAATTGTTTATCTTATTTTGGAGTACTGAAGCTTTTGTGCATGTGCAATGCACATTCCATCCAATAAATGTCATTTGCTGTTCTGAACCTTGCCAACTTCTACAACTTCCTCCTCCGGTTCACGCGTTCAACCAGTAAACGTCCATTAAATTGCACGAATTTCAACAGCACTGCCATTTGGGGGCTATGATTTTGGAATATCAACTTCATTGAAGTGTTCCTACCAGTGGCGTCCAAATTCTATCGATTGCTGCGATTGTTCTGAAAGAATAATTTCAACAAGCAAACTAATATGCAATGTTTAAAACTGAACATATTCAAATAAAAAATTAATCAATAAGAAGTGCTTTCGTATGTTCATAAATATCAGGCACGTACCGTCAGTAATTACTTAAGGTGGAGAGATGTGTAGCCTTTATGTAGTAAATCTACAAAAAATACATATTTTGCATTTTATACATAATAATCAAAGTAAACTTCATAATTTTGTGGGCTTGAAGCATGTTATCTCCCAGAAGAAAACTGTAGCTGCTGATCTATTTTATTCAGGGTGGCCAATGGCCTCCTGCCTAACTAGATTTCCCAGAGGGCACGTCAAATTTATATATTTATTTCAAAGATTTACGCAGGTTTATATATTCAACTATATATAAACTACTTACATACATATATGTTTGTATGTAAGTTATTTGTATACTGCAGTGTATAAGCGAAACGAAAAGCCGACCGAAAAATAACTGCTTGAAACATTTTTTGGAAAATCTTTCTAATTTTCATACTGAAAAATGTTTTCATCTTTGAACGCATAAATATAGTAATTTTAAGTTATTTGTTGGGCATTATCTATTTGTGTTATATATGTATATATACACGAGGTTCATTAAACAAAAATAACAGGATTTGTGTCACAAACAATTTATGTTAATCCCAAGCAACACACCATCTACTTTCTTCTTGAAATATTTCCCTCTCAAGTCTCACTCATTTTCTAGCTTTCTCTATACACTACTGGAAGTATTCTGCTGGCATGCTTCTCAGTTACAATGTTACGGCAATTTTGATAGACTCCAGAACGTCACACGGCACTTTTTACTGGTCTCATTGATCTAGAGAAAAAGAAAAGAACCATACGGAGCAAGGCCAGGTAGTTTCAGTACGGCAATAGTTTTCTCAGTCAGAAACTGCTGGAAGTTTAGAACGTTCTGAGCAGCTAAATTGTTGGGTTGAAGCAACCACGATTAGTCCTGCAAAACCGTAGTCTTTTCCACAGCACGGCGCAAATCAAACCGCAAAATCTCTCTTTCTATACATACTAATTGAATATCTGGCCCTGTGGAAAGAATCCACTGCGGTCAATGCTTTTCACATGAAAGATCCAATACCCTTACTTTTCAGCTGGATCTATGGATCTATGGATCTATCTATCTATCTATGGATCTATCTATCTATGGATCTATCTATCTATCTATCTATCTATGGATCTATCTATCTATCTATCTATCTATCTATCTATCTATCTATCTATCTATCTATGGATCTATCTATCTATCTATCTATGGATCTATCTATCTATCTATCTATCTATCTATCTATCTATCTATATATATATATATATATATATATTGAAAGGAAATTATAGAACACGGAAGTGTTAAACCCACTGTTCATGCATTTACTCGATACTCGATGATGGGCACACGTACCTCCGAACGCAAAGATTTTTGTGTAGTTATAATATGCTTTTATAAACCATTGTAACAACCATCACAATATATATATATATATATATATATATATATATATATATATATATATAATATATATATATATATATATATATATATATATATATATATATAATCGTATGTGCAATACAAACAAATGGGTTAACTGTCCATTGTTAGTAGTATTTACTATTTTAAATATTGCTCGATACTTAGCAGATCAATATTTATAGTAATATATTTATCATAAGTGTTTATTATGAATACGGTTCACTGCAAAGCAAGAGCAGTCGTGCTTCGATACTACTTGTTTTTACCTCATCAGGCAGTGAAATATGTTAATATAGATTGACATTTTAAAATTAAAAATATTTAGTAACAACACATTTTTTACCACATCCGGTCTATTAAAAAGGTTTTATGGACTGTTGCTAGATTTAGTTAACCAATATAATGTAAGTCTATGATGGAGATAAGAATGAGATAAGATAGTTAAGGTGGGGAAATGAATTAAGTTGACGTGAAAAACTAGATTTTTTGGTGTTAGTTTACGAAACATTTAAGTGTCAACAATTGTATTATGACATGTCGGAAACTGTATAAAATGTGCTTGTGGAATGGTTATTTTAAATATTTAATTTATTGTATGTTTTTTCACTTAAAGGGCTGTTCTATTTATGCAAATAATGGAAATGTACTAAAATATAATATATTCAAAACATATGTAGTCGACATAGTAGTCAATATATCAGTTAATTGAAACAAAGTAATTATTACATGTTGGGAGAACCAATATATTAATGCGAGGTGCAAGAGTTGGATTGTGGAATCTAGTTATATCATAGCAGAAAATATATTAACTATACTTTAGGGTAAATATAATACGACGATATCTGATGGAAGTTACTTCATTTCGTTTGTTTAACAGTTTTAATTTAGGGAATTTAGTAATTTGAATTTTTCCTGTAAACCCAAAAACATGACACATGAAAATATTTGCAAGTTCTAGTTTGTGTTTTTTTTAAAATTATTTTCCATTTTACTGTAAGGGATTTATTGACTTCTTTTAATTGCCAATATAATATGGATAGGAATTTGCTCCCTCGCTCTTTCTTTCTTTGAATCTCACTCTCTCTATATATACACATATGTGTGTGTTTTTGTAAAATTCATCAATGCAAATGTAGATGTTTATTTAGAAACATCAATTTATACACACAGAAAACATCGCTCTAAGACACATACATGCAAGAGTTTTAATTAGAATTCAATAACATAGTAACACATATATTCGAAAGTTACTTGGCGATATCATAGAAAAAAAATCTGTGATGTTATTATGCCATGATGGTAAACGCAATTTAACTAAGCTGTTGTTAATAAAACCATTAGTTTTATTTTACTTAAAATGAAGAATGTGTATATCTAATTTCTTTCCTGGGTATTTGGTCGTACATAATATGTTGACTTAAAAAATGGGGAATTATATTGAGAAAGTATATATTTAAACAAATCCCGGTTATATATTTCATATTTTAGCTACTAATTCCTCATCATTTATCCATCACCACCAGATGGTGCATAGGGCAGCAACTTCTTGTTGCTGTTTTTATAACAAACTGTTTTTTACGGGGCAGGGTTGTTAGCCCTGCACCCAACCCCCAAACCTGGAGGACCGGTGGACCATCCTTGGCCTTTACGTTTACAGCACCTGGTATTCCCAAATTGTCACCCATTTAAGTACTGACCAGGCTCCATGTGGCTTAACTTCGGTGATCGGATGGGAACCTGTGTATTCAAAACGATATAGCCGTAGACAATTAGCTACTATTTAGTATTATAATAATTATTAATGTCCAAACTACCACCTCCTTGACGCCTTAAATGGCACCTACCTAATAATAGCGCAATAAAAATATCTATTAACCCATAATTTACATTTAAGAAAAGAATTTGGGTTGAAAATATAAAAAATTCTTTTTAAATTACAATATCAAGCGCACCTCGATATAAGGGAGGCGCTGTATATCAAAAGATTTTCTCCAAAGTTCTCCAATTTTCTTGCAGTGTTTAACAGTGGACCTTTGTCCACTTTTAAACACTGCAAGAAAATCGGAGAAGTTTTAATGATGTAAAAAAAAAACAGATGCTCACACGAAGCCAAGTCGCGTGCCACACGTGATGCATTTTTTAAAGAACGTTCCTTTTCAAACGCACAAAACTTACGTTGCAGTCAGAATATAAAGACAAAATAACAAGATCGGAAAAATTGCATTCTTGAAAATGGCCTGTAAAATGACTAAAAACGCTTGGAAAGTTATAAATTTATCGACATCTTTACACTCGTTATATCCTGTAAAAATTAAACATGAAAGAAATCTGGAAACAAATAAATAAAATCTTTAATGAAATCTTCCTTTTTAGTCGAATATATATATATATATATATATATATATATATATATATATATATATATGTGTGTGTGTGTGTGTGTGTGTGTGTGTGTGTGTGTGTGTGTGTGTGTGTGTGTGGAGTCATATAGGAATATTAAATTACATTCAAACTTGTATATTTTTTAACATCCATCTATATTTCTAAGATGAGTTATTTGAACTATTTGAACTTTTATTTACAGGGATCGAATTGGTGTCCTCATCTTTACTGTCACATGCACAGTGTTTAGATCGTTGTACACCATGGACATCTTCAGGTGATATTTGTTAGAATTCAGAAATAAAACTTTAATTTACGTATGGTACGTGGAATTAAAATAATCTAACCTCGTTATTATATGAATGTTGTTCTGTTAAAAAAAATTTCGCCTGATGAAGGGCGTAGCTAACAAAGGCCGAAAGATTGTGAATGCAATAGTACAGATGAAGTAAGCAGGCGAAATAATATCAATGGTGTAAAAATATACATTTTACATATACACACATGTAACATGTGTTTGGGGAAATGTACCGTTGAACTATTAATACAGAATATAAATGTGAAATAGTTGTTTTAGATATTCATAAATGTATTTGAAGTTTCACTGTTTGTATAAAATCGCTTTATGAAGAAACGTTTTCAGTTTATAAACATTAAGACTATCAATCGTCGTATTAGGAATTATTGCCTTTGCCAGAACAACCCATTACTTTTTTATCCACTGTAATAATATTTATCTGACGGTACGCATCCTTTTAATCATCGTACCATATCAGAATGCCCGGCTTTCTCTTTAAAATGATCTATGCTTAACTTTATAGCCATTATATCACGCGAGCGAAGAGTAAGCATTGTAGGATGAATTCGACTTTGACATCCTCGCGAAAAAAAAGTTTATTAGTTTTCTGGCATCAAGTCAGCTCTAACGATAGTTTTTGTAAACTTGCGTCAGAGCATAAAACAGGTCTGCACATATAACTGTAATAGAGTATTTATTATGTGTTGAGGGGAACAATCACTGCTTATCAGAATTCACATTACCAACCAATACATACAATCCCGAAAGAGATATATCCACCTTATCGCACGTATAATTGTATGAATTTATATTTGACATATTGATAATAGACAACATATATTTAGGATTCACAGCCTAAAACATAGACGCATAGAAAATAATTTTTGTAGCACGTGTGTGCCTTCATTTCTTCTGAATTTTCTCCTTTTCTTTCTATTGTGTACACGTTTGTATGTAAGTAAATAGATTATAATGATACAATATATTTCCTCTATGCTTAGTGTATATTTTATTACTCATTATATGTAATTTTCAGAAAAATATAACGAATTATTAGTTCAAGGATCTTATGCATCCATCTTTTTAGGTAGACTACAATTTCATTCAAGTTCGAAATTATCGTTTGTTTTTTAGGATTCGAAGACCTTGCACTGGTGCTGGTGCGAATAATACAACGACTTTAAGCAATAAAGAGTACGACATTATATCATCAAAGAGGAAGGAAAAATTAAAACAGCTAAAATTTTGTACAGAAGGAAACTGCGGATATCATGGATAGAGCATGTGAGCAATGATGAAATTTTGGAAAAGATAGAAACAAAAAGGAAATTAGTACTGAGCATCAAGAAAAGACAGCTGAAGTTCCTGGGCCATTCACTGATGAAAAAGGACTTGAAGAACCTGACACTATCAGACCAGATAAAGGAAAAGAATAAACAGGGGAAAGCAGTGGATAACAAATTTGAGGGGCCTGAAAAGATGGAGGCCAAACCGGTTTTGCGTGGTGTAACAAGGAAAAGCGTGCTAAGAGCTACCAGGCATAGGAAAACGAGGAAATCAATGATTGCCTGAGTCCTGAAAGGACAATGCACATAGAAGAACATAGTATTTGAATATTAATTATTACATTTAAAAAGAAATTGTCACACATAGCTACATATATATGTCTAGAATAAGCATATTGTAAGCAGCAGGTTCCTGAAGAAACTATTATGGTCAATCTTTTCATCCACATATTGGACATTGTTTCTAACACAACATAGATAATCACCGACCCGGAATCACATTCGTAAATCATGGGTTAATAGAATCCTTTTTATGACCGACCTACAACAATACTCATCAGTGTATCAATGTAGTTATCTGCTTAAGTTTAACCTTAAGTTCATCTGTTGTTCCTTCTCTTTTCGTAGTAATCTCTTCATAACTATCACTAAAATGTAGAATATTGTTGTTAGTAATAAGTGGACATGAAAGATATTTTTATATTTCTGACTTTCAAAATGAACAGATATCATATGTTTGATATAGTAATAATAATATTAAAATTTAGCACATGTTCTGTAACTTTACGTTAGATCAGACTGCACAGCTATTACTATTTTACATCGCCTGACGATACCAGTTAAAAGAAACCTGGGTTGCATCATAACTCATTTAAAAATTAAATATATATATATATAGCATTTTTAAAATAATTGAAATTTACGTTCGTTGACTGGCCATTTCAACGAGAAAGTTCTCGCTTCATCAGCAACAACCCAAAACAAAAATGTATTAATTAAATAAGGTACAAAATTTCTGTACCGGAAGAAGCCCAATAGCGTTTCTATACACAGAGAGTTAAAAAAAGAGAGTTGGGATAAGGAGAGATTGATACTTACTACGTGACTAGTATTATTTTTACATCTCAATTCGGCTCTCATACGGGGATCTGATAATTCACAGTGACATATGAAACCGCTAGTTAATATTTACTATTTATTCCCATCTCCATGCTGCATAAAACTATAAATTCACTGTATTCGCTGTATGAAATATTTGGCACTCTTCTATATAAATATAGTACACCATGAAAAAAACATAGATAGACGAATTGCATTACAAACTTGAGTAAAAACTGGAATTGTCCTTTGTTAAGTGCTAACGTTGTGACGGTTGTTTTTACTTTGTTCCGTCTGGGTTGTCTGGGCGTCGAGCACATTATTACGTAATTAGGTGCTTGGTTTTTGATATCCACTTTTTTCTTTCGTTGATCGGAATTTTCTTTGTCTAATGTCGTAGGTTGTCTGGCATGTTGTCTGCTAGTCATACCAACACAGTTTTTTCTTTTTAGTATAGATCAGAAGATGGTTGTGAGGAAAGTCCATGCCAATTTTAAGAGAAGTCCAACTACAAAACAAAATCATGATATTAATATTTATTCAACTATATATAAATTATTTTGTTGTCCGAACTTATTCCATTTTCTATTTACTTAAAGATTCTAGCTGTAAAATTCTTGGTGGTTTTTTGTCAAGGAATTCATTAAGGTATTTTTCATGTCATCTAAAAATAAAAGAATTTACAGTTGAGATTATCTTACAAGGACATTAATAAATAACATATAGAAAATATAAATGTTTGGTAATTATGGCGGATGGGGTAACATATCCCAGCCAAGCTGCAACAATTTATGCTAGATCACCAAAGAAACGTGAGATTTGGCATTAGCCTGATAGAACGTAGAACTTTTCCAGTTAGTCTATTATGGGAGTTTTTCTTGAATTGCTTCCTTTGATTTGTTCAGTAGCGAACGGTAATTTTCAGAATCTGTAGTCACCTTATTTGGCAGAATCTCATCGCACAGAATTCTTTTACAATCCCAGCAAATGCACATTCTTAGCCTGAAGACCTTTTTCTGGGGGTAACTAAAATTGGTTCATGTCTCTTACTCAAGGTTTTTTCATTGAATATTGTTGTAAAATATCTATTTCTCTTTACTTGTCAAAGTTTGCTTCTAAATGAGAGTGTTTATACAACAAATCAGAGAGAAAAATGCTACCCAAAATATTCTTTTCACTCATTTTATTTGACACACAAATATAGTTAGAATTTGAGTTGGTTAACTTCACTTAATACTCATGGATCTTGATAAATTTAGTGTTGCAAGCCAATTCTATGTTTGTGTACTGCTAATCTTAATCAGTGTCTTGATTTGGTCATAATCTAAAGTGAGGGTTTTTTCTGAGCGTTCTTCATCAATAAGGTTGCAATCACAAATTCTAACCATAGCGAAACATTTTCGTACAGTTATGGAAGCTAAAGCACTTTTATTCTACACTGCATTTTTGTGTGTGAGGCATGTTTACATTCATGGTAATAAAAAAAGTATCAAGCGTCTAAAATTCTCCTTATGATCTTCCTTTTCTATAGTGACACACATCAAGTAATTTTAATTTTTGTTTTTCAAGAGATAGTTTGAAGTATTCTCTAATACGCATATTTTATCGGTTGATAAATTTGACGCGTTTTTTCTAGTAAAATGACCAACAATAAATTTTATCTGTAGTTGAAGTCATAGGACTATGTTCGAAATACTGAGATTTCCCAAAATAAAATGTTGGCCATTTTACTATAAAATATATTCTTGCTAATTCTGCTTTGAAAATGTAATGCTGATAATTTTACTATAAAATATATTGTTGGTAATTCTACTATGAAAAATATATCGTCCGTACTTTATCTATAAATGTGTTTCTAGAGTTTTTTTCCAGAAAATAGATTTTTTTATAAATTCACTGTGTTTGCTGTTTTCATTATTTGCCCATAACAGTGGCCATAACTGATGTACCAGCCTAGTTACATTATAAATGTTTGCATATATATTCGAATATTGTAGGATTTTAAATACACTTAATTTCCTCAGTGACACACTTATTTTCTGTAATATTTTAATTTCATATAAATGATAAATAAACGAAAAACACTAGTCTATCAATGCAGATGTAAAATAATTATTTCATTGTTACAGTTAGCATTTACTTATTTGTTATATTCTTTTTAAGTATAAGAAACAAGTAAGAGTAAGGTAAGAGTCCTATCTCCTTATATAGACAATGCGTTTCAGCTCCTTCGTGGAGTTGTTCTTGAACCATCTTACTATCAGTAACAATGCTGCTTTGCACAATATATTTACATTATGAATCAAATTAACATTAAAATATAGGCAAAGAACATGAGCAGTGGATTAAAAAAAGTAGGAAGATAAAATCAGGGACAGAAAGAAGAAAATAACTTACAATATAAAGAATCATTAATCAAAGGAAATTGTGTTATAAGCAAAATAAATGGATTGAAAATAACACTGGATAAGTGGTGTGAGTATGAGCAATAGAAATATGCGAAATAATTGTAATACGAAGAAGGAAACTGATGAAGTGTAAAGTTATTTAAAAGGAATCCATGAAAAAAGTTGTGCATAAAGAATCAAATAAAATTCTCAGGATAACGGAAAACGGTAAAATAGAAATTGAACTGAAAATGGATAGAAATTGAAGGGAAATATTTGACTAAATGAAAGATGCAATTGAAAATTATTGTGATCATAATGAATATGATGATGATGATGATGATGATGACAATGATCCCCCAGAAGCAAACAAAACCTGAGTAACTGAAACATATTATTTAAAGTAGAAAAATTTATTGAGGAAAAGAACCAATAGATGCAAAGTATAGATTCTATAAACAGATTGCTTAATATATATATATATATATAAATATATATATATATATATAAATATATATATATATATATATATATATATGTGTGTGTGTGTGTGTGTGTGTGTGTGTATGTATAAGGTGGGATAACGACTAACTCTAGCAGTTATTATGCGTAATGCTGTCGATGTAGAAGATTTATTCCATTTTGATTATACATCATATTGAAAAAACAAAACGATTATTAATATTTCATAGCAGACTCATAGAGAATTCCTCTTGCATAAATCTATTTTTTACCGTGATTACTTTTCTTTCTATCTATCTATCTATCTATCTATCTATCTATCTATCTATCTATCTATATATATATATATATATATATATATATCCGAGTGAATACAGTACGAAGAAAAAATTTTTGACAACGTCCAAAGTATTAATTTCAAACAGTGCTGCGATATATAGGGCATATTCCCTTATCGCTAACCACCCACACCACTTTCTTCAAAATTCTGTCAATCCACAAGACTTATTCCCTTATCACTAACCCCCACCAACATCTTTGTAGTGACAGGGTGTATTCGATTTCTACTCTTTCGTAAGATTACGACATTTGCAGTGGTTTGTTGCAATATTCATTGGGGGGGGGGGCGTAAGATTAATTTTTTGGCTTATTAGAATATTGCAACATCCATGAGTAACTCAGCTTTTTATCACGCCCATACACCGATGTCTCACCTCAATTAGTTGTCCTACGGCCACTGAAATTGAGATGGATGTTACTTCAAGGAAGCGAACGAAATTAAAACGCTGCGTGAACATACTGGCAAGCTATACAGAGAGACCGCAGATTTTAACTGTCACTCATTAAGGCGACAAAACAAACTGGATCCATCTATTTAAAACTATAAAAGAAGTGTGGTTCGGAAAAGAAAAAACACTAAGGGACGACATATACGTGTTCAGGGAAAGTGTAAAAGATTCTAGCAAGACATTAATCTGTTTTGTTTCAATTAATTAGCTAGCTAGCTACCAGCATTTTCTTTTTTCGTCAAATCGTATCTATCTTAGTCTTTCATTCTTTCTTTCTTTCTTTCTTTCTTTCTTTCTTTCTTTCTTTCTTTCTTGATCCGTTACTCTCTACTAATATAAGTGAAAGAAGAGCTAATATAAATAATGTGAGCAATTTACAGATTATTATAAATTTTAATATATTTAAGTTGGGATAATAAATGATGATATTTTTATGACATCCAGTACAAAGAATAAAGTAAATGAAATATAATTAAACAAGTAACAATGAAAATTAAATTGGGGTGCAAAAACTATATACATTACTATGGAAATGCTTGTTACTTATAAATAATTCCGGAGTGTATCGTACGAATATGAAAATGAAATCGAAATTTGTAACAAACTGAAATGAAAACGTAACCAAGCAAGAAGGTTTAAAACAATATATGGCAAAGAAAATAAAATACATTTATTCGAGAAAGTGAACGGAAACTGATCAATAATTTATTGCATGCAATAATACAAATTACACATTCTGCTGAAACATGATTATCGATTATCGTTTTATATTAACACATACACACATACACACACACACAGACATATATATATATATATATATATATATATGAACCTTCACAAAAAACTACACCTCAGGTTTAAAACGGATATTTAAAAGAGACATTTTTTTCTTGAGGCTTTTTTAGTTTTAATTTCTAGCAAATAAATTAAAGGAAATATTTCAAATGAGCAATATACTTTGTTGTATTTCAAGATCTAATTTAAATTTTGGCATGAGGTGCTAAAATATGATTCACACCCTATTTATTCGTCTTTCATTGACATTTTCAATAAAAAAATCATTCAGAAATAAATTATATTTTTACAAGCTTTTATAATAGGAATATTAAATGATTCAAATGATTCAAACAGTAATTAATGTGGATTTAAACAAGTGCTATTTACTTTATAATATTGCAGAAATGGATGTTTAACACAACACTAGCAATTTTGATTTTTGACATCCTGAAGACATGTCTGATGTTGTTTCCGGTCTTTTATCTGAAAAAATAATTTATAAATTGACATGAGAGAAATTGTATATAATATTTATGTACTCAGTAATCTTAAGAATTTAGAAAAATATTCTCCGTATTCTAAATTTTATTTTAAATTTTAGAAACGTGGATTTTAAATTTAATTTAGTTAACCCTCTTATTTTCTGATAATAGCTTACATGATTGCTTGTACTTATGAAAATAGCCAAGTCTTTGCCGATAAAAAATTAAAATTTATTTTAAAAATATTTATGTTTGTAATTTTTATTAGACTTTTCTATTTATGTTATTAAATATAGTTTTTAATTAATAACAATATTATTTAGAAGGCTGAAATTAACAGAAAATATTAAAAGAACTTTTTACTTTGTTCAACTGTGTCTTTATTTTTAAGTGTTTATTCTATAAGTCTATCATTAATGTTTCCTTTCTTTAGCCTCGGCGAAGAAATGGTATTCAGAATATAATAAAATTAAATCTAATCGCCTTTAAGGTCAGCACTCGCTATGAACCCATATTTAAAAAATATATATATATAAACATCCTTTGCAACAGAAGATATATTCCTATTTGACTTTTAGTCTAATAGCGCAACGTAAAATGTTTCATCATTTTGCAATGTGTCCAAACCGCAAACACCCTACGTGAGTTGAGGCAGCTTCCTCCCTGAAGGAGAAATTTTCATTGGGAATTGTTTAAGGCCAGTGTCCCAAATCCCACGCTGTTATTTAACCCATAACTGGAGGGAAGAGACGGATTAATACCTTTCCCAAGGGTTCTAGCGCGTAAGTGATCTGGAATTCGGAAATCGGCTTAACGATTTCTCTTTTCTGACATCAACTGCACCACAACGCACATCCGTCAATAAACGTTCACAGCACCTGGTATTCCCAAGCGGTCACCCATCTACGTACTGAGCAGGGTCAACGTTGATTAACTTCGGTGATCGAACGAGAACCGGTGTATTCAACGTGATATAACCGTAAGCGATTTGTCGTGGCGATAACTTAAGAATACGAATATGTGTTATTTGCCTCCATTGTAAAGTTACCATATTTAATTGAAACCATTTTACTGCTTTAGAAATAATATACTTGTTATTTTCTTTCTTTTTTTTTGTGGTTTGAGCGCTATATCAATTCTTAACAGACAATACCTGTTACATGTTTTTTGTAATTTTAGGTTATTATTCTTGCGAAAATAATTTAAGAATATTTACTGTAATTTGTATCATGATCAAGTATCTGGAATAATTTTTTAACAATTTGCTCTCTTATATTGGACGCAACTGTAGATTACAAATAAGTAAAAAAATATTGATGTTTATTATTTATATTGATTGCATGTGTAGTGAAAAGATATGAAAATAAAAAGAGAAAAAAACTCAATATTCTTTCAGTGCCTGCCACTGGAACTTTGAAAATTGTGAAAAAGTTAAGCGAAGAACATAGAACATTGAAGAAAAGAATGTAAACACTGGATGATAATAAAAAATAAGCTGGCTTTGAGAATATAACAAGACTGAGATTTGAGAAATATTTTTAAAAAATTGGATTGCACTTGAAATATTTTAACATACTTGTGTTGCGAAAGAAAACAAAGAGAAAATGCAAAACATTTTATTATGTTAGAATATTTCTTTAACCTTGACTGAGCAACTCCTTATATAGAAACAATCCATCCTTTTAGCTAAAAACTTGAAAACATCTAAACAACTATTATTTTGAAATATCACAAAAACAAATAAACAATTGGTTCTACGCTATTCTTCATCCAATGAAAATCATAGGGGAACCATAACAACCATGAAAATAGATAGCGACATGACCGATAGCTCTTAGAAAGTTAATGAATATGGGATATTTTTAGATACCTTATCTCCAGTAAAAAGAAAAATACGGAAAAAAAATCAAAATTAATGAAATCTTTCTTTTCAGTCATTTTTAACGACAAATATTTAAAAGAAAGACAGAAGCCTATAAATATATAGTGCTGATTGCGGACACGGAAAGGAAACTACAAGACCTCATACAGAAAGTAGCAGTGGAGAATGACAAAAAGAGACTACACATAAACTTTAAGAAAACTGAGTGCATGGTCATCAGCAAAAGATACAACCCAAAATGCCAAATACAGGTGGGAGAAATCAGAAGCAAGCAAGTACAAAAATTTAAGTACCTAGAAAATGTTCTAACAGGAGATGGAAAGTGCGACACAGAGATCCGGAAGCGAATTGGCATGGCAAAGACGCGTCCCAGAAGAGGAGCAAAATACTAACACACAAGAAAATCTCAATAGAAACGAAGAAAAGAGTGCTGGACTGTTACGTGATGTCAGTTCTTCAATACTGCAGAGAATGCTGGACAATATCTCGAAAATGAGGATAAAACTGGAAGCGGCCGAGATGTGGTTCTACAGAAGGATGCTACGGATATCGTGGACTGAGCATGCAAGCAACGATGTGGTGTTGGATAGAATGGCAACAAAAAGTAAATTCATACTGAGCATCAGGAAGAGACAACTGAAGTTACTGGGAAGCGCAATGAGGAAGGAGAACCTGGAGAACCTGATACTGACTGGTCAGATAGAAGGAAAGAGAGACAGAGGAAGGCAGAGGATAACATATTTGCAGGGTCTGATCAGGTGGATGACGGAACGTGGGTTGCCAGGAGCAACAGGAGCAAACATACTAAGAGCCACAAGGGATAGGGAGACATGGAGAACCATGATCGCCTACGTCCTGAATGGACAGGACACATAGAAGAAGAAGATATATATATATATATATATATATATATATAGTGTATCGAGGCAGCAGATAATTTCCTAAACATATACTGTAAAATATAAAATACAATGAATGCCTACTATGTTTAATCATGAGCCGCTCTAAACATTGTAGTTTCACTTTAATTTCAGGTGAAAATAAAAACATAATTTGTCTGAAATTTCGATATTGTTTTATTATTCTGGTTCTAAGCTTTCGGCTCAAATAAGCTATATTAAGAGTCGTTAAATGGACGTTAACAGGAAGACATATACCATGAAAGATTATTTTATCTCGTGTTGACACAAAACATTGCTATGCAAGGATAAAAGTCACTGAATAGAAAACGCAGTTCATAAATGTGTAAAGCAGTTCTAAGACGTCACACAGCGAGACAGCTCGAAATGTTAACAGAAGCATATATTTAAATGCAATGTAATGTGTTATGACCAGATTCAAACGTGATTTTATTGAAGGGGGTGTTTCGATTTAATGTAGATGGCCTTCAATATCTGCAGGTTCTTTTATTGTTTGTATGAGTGAGTATTATTTTATTGTTGACTATAATATATCTGATATTACCTACATGGCTATGTATTTTCTAAGAAATTTTGTTTAATTGAACTCTGATAGAAAGGTGACAAGCACGTCTACGGAGAGCGTGGTTGTAGTAAAACCAATATATGTAGTGGGTTTATTATTAGTACCAGAGATACAATCTCTGAACGGGCATGTAAATTGATACACTACATTGGTTTTCTGTAGAGAATATATTTGTGTGGTGGTTAGGTTATTAGAGACTATAAGGTCAATTGTTTTAAATTTTTTTATAATATATAATGAGCATAATTTCATTATTATTATTTATTGCTTTAACATTTCTAGGTATTAGGTTTTTGCGATATTACAATATTACGAACTGTGTTAGCTATTTTCTAACTGTTATCGTTGCTTAGCAAAGTTTTCTGTCAATACAAGCTAAATTCATCTTTTATGTTAACGTCTCTGTAACCTCTCTGAAAATGGCGCATATGAGCCGAAAGCTTAGAACCAACGTACTTTTAAAAAATATCCAAATATTGTAGACTTTTTATTGTTCTTATTTCCTGAAATTAAAGCCAAAATACGATGTTTAGAACGGATTATGATTAAACATAATATAAATTCATTGTCTCTTTAATAGTGTGTATATATATATATATATATATATATATGTAAGAAGTGCATGTATATAATGATAAATATCAATATATATATGTACATATATATATATATATATATATATATATATATATATATGCAATTTGTTATACATATATTATATGATTTATATATTATATATGCCTGGTACTTATATATATATTTATATATATATATAAATATATGTGTGTGTGTGTGTGTGTGTATGTATGCATATCTACATGTGTGTGTGTGTGCTCAGCAGAGTACAATATATTCTTATTGTATTTTACCTTTTATTTTATGAACACATTTAAAAATGCAGTAATGCATTTCTGGCCGGTTACAACGTTATTTCGACAAATGTAACGTAGGAATTTAATTTTAAGAAAAATGAAGAATATTTACATATTCCGGTTTTAAGAGAGGTTATGAAGGGAACTGAAGAGTGAATCGATTTTTAGAATTTGGATTGCGAGTAATCATCAGGCAGCTAAGGAACCTGATATGATGTATATTTTGAGAATCCAACGAATAACTTTGTTACCTTTTTGTTTTGGAGATTCAAAAAAATAATTATATGTACTGTCCGCAAGTATGCCAACTAAAAGTAATAAACAGACGAAGTTTCCAGAATTTAGCTAAATAAATAATTTACTATGGATAATTCTATACGGCAGGTCTAATTTCTTAAATCTTACTTGATTGTATATCAATCATTCACCAAATTCATGGTACATAAACACTTGCTATTAATATACATTCTGGTTTTAACAGTCAGTCAGTTAAGTGCCATACGTGATACACGCTTTGGGCGATCATGTCTCTTTCGAGATATGACTGACTGGGCAGAAGATTATCCCGCAGTAGGTTGCCATTGCTTTGTGCGGTAGACTGGTTACCAGCCAAGACTATAGAACCCAATCTGTCCTGTTATTTAATCCATAACTGGAAGGAAGAGACGGATTAATACCTTTCCCAAGGGTATTTGCGCGTGAGTGAATGCAACGAATTCAACTGGAATTCGAACTCGGCTCCCCGATTTTTCGTTCCGAGCAGATATCCACTGCACCACTACGCACATCCTGGTTTTAACACCCGTCTGAAAACACTATAAACGATATACAGAGTATTTCGTTTCTCAAATTGTTAAAAGAAAGAATAGAATTAGGGAGTAGTCTCAATGTTGCTAGTAAACAATGGAGCTCTACGGTAAATGTTCTTCCAGTAAAGATAGCGCCAAAATTAAATTAGTCTCTAATTTTGCTTAAGAATGAGAATTAAATTTTCAGCTAAACCAATGAGAATTTAATTTCATTTATTTCATCAATAGTTATTTTCTTTCTTTAAAAGTGGATACCTTGGTCACATCAACGTAAAGAATTCGTGATAGTTTTTTGAGATTAGCTTCTGCGATGAAGATATCATAAATTTAATTAATTTGGCAAAAGATGGCAATTTTGTATCACACATAACTTAAATGTCTTGGAAACAATCTTCTCTTTTGTTAAACAATTACAGGCATCTATTAAAATATTTACTTTGTCATATTTAATAAATCATTATATAGATACCACTGGTGTTCCTGCAAAGGATGTATATCAATATAGAAGTTTCCCTAGATTTTACGCCAACTAAACTGTCACAGAAAGTAATGACCACCTACTGCGGGATAATCTTCTGCTCAGTCAGTCATGTGTCTTTTGAGACATGATCGCCCAAGCATGTATCCTTGTATGGTACTTAACTGACTGAAAACTGTCCAGAA
Organism: Ascarosepion bandense; assembly: GCA_037127315.1. Classification (NCBI taxonomy): domain Eukaryota; kingdom Metazoa; phylum Mollusca; class Cephalopoda; order Sepiida; family Sepiidae; genus Ascarosepion; species Ascarosepion bandense. The sequence goes on from JBBBDQ010000190.1 coordinate 12,023,765, forward strand.
AATTAACGTTGTCTGGATTGAATTTCTATTTCAATGTTTTTTTTTATCAATTGAGTTCACCCCAATCAAGGCAGCAATAACACTGATACGTGATAAGTTATTATTTGTGGTAGAGTTAGAAGCAGAAACATTGCAAAAGAGAGTAAAAGAAGAGTAATCAGGAAGACAGTAGACAGTAGATAGCGACTGACAATTCATTTAATATTTTTAAGATTAAAGTTGGCTTGAAAGTATGGAACCGGAATTTAGAAGTACATGAAAAGTAAATGTTAGCGTAGAATTTACGGTTCCATCTACCCAATTCAACTCTAAAATGATGTGTCTTTTTGACAGTCGCTTTAAAATTCAAGGTATCATAATTGGGAATGGATAAACGGATAAAAATGGATAAAAATATATAAAGAATATACCCACGGAGGAATTTTAAGGAGATGAGATACAGATTCAAAGTGAGACACCATGTCAGGACCAGTAATATTAATGATTTTTCTTTGGATTTTATCAAGAAACTCTAAATAAATATCAATAGCAACGGATCAGATGTGGCAGCAATATTCTAAGCATTGGCGGTAGTAGACATATATATATATATATATATATATATATATATATATATATATATATATAAGACAGATTCTGGATTTAAGAAATTGTCTAGTGTGATAGAGTAAACCAACTGTCTTACCAGCGGACCTAGCTTTGATTTCTGCATAGACTTTCCGTTTCATATCATCCGAGAACTTTAAGCCCTCTCTTCTGGAGGTCAGCATCTGGTATGCTGATGGAAGACAGAGATCCCTCAGATGATTTATAAAGAGAACAATAGTTTTGGAGGCGTTAAATCTAACAAGCCATCCTTTTCCCTTGTTAACAACATATTAATAGTCATTTTGGATATCTGATGCCATTTTGTCAATATCAAACTGGTCAAACTTACTATCCAACTTCTTGAATCGATGCAACTGTACAAATGGCTGAAAATTTATTTATTTGACGATATTTATTTGAGTTGAAATTATTTGGTTGAGAAAGAATTTGATAGTATGGACAAAGTGTAGACTGTATTTTATTTTTAGATATGTTCGCGTATAGATATGTTGGTGTTATAGGTAATGTCTTATAAATGAAATTTTGTTCGAATATTCAAATTCACTTGATACAAAAAATATTCGATAGATCAAAATAAATATGAGAAATAATTCCGAGGTAGACATAATTGCTGAGTTTAAGTTTTCGTTCTATCCGAATTTTAGAGAGTGTCGCTGTCTTGGCAATGCCAGTTCACAGCCTGTCTGTGTATTATGCAGACTTACTGATTTCATTCAAATCTAGATCCTCGTTGCATGAGGAATGATTTCTGGCGCAAAGCCATTTCAATCTTGCAGCAGAAATTTTTCACATTTCCATCTGATATTGATTAGATGTCTAATGTATCAGTTCAACATGTAATACGGCAGTGTGTTTTGAATATGCTGCGTTACTGTCAATCGGAAATGTTTTATTCTCAGAACGAAGAGCCAAAACAGAAATTGTTATTCTCCTTATTTTATTGTTTTTTTCTGAACGTTTTTATAGCCCGAAGTGTGGATAAAAAATGGAGTATCACTAACACATGCGATCGAGTGAAAATGAGACCCTGAAATATTTCGTCGTTTATAAATTACTATATTCTGGGTTTCAGAATGCGATCATTTTTTAAGTTTAATCCGACGAAAACTAATTTTCTTTTCACATTTACCATAGTAAATAGATTAAACCCGGTTAGGTACAGCAATGCTTATCAATTTATACAATAAATACTGTGTGTGTTTAGAGTATATTTTAGATATTTTTTTTATTGATTTTTAAAATAAATGAGATTAACGTGTAACCGATGCTTTTGAATATATATATATATATATATTTAATCATTTCACCCCGAGCAAGGCAGAAACGCCACTGATGTGCAGGGGGTTACATAAATGTAGAAAGATTAATTAGAAAAGAGTGAGGAGTACAAGCTAGTTAGAAAGGAACAATAGAAAGCTGAGAAAGCAGGTGCAATGAGAGATACATGGGCGGAGAGAAAGTGAAGATTATACAGGGGAGGGGAGAGAGCTAGGGTCCAGTGGTTAGTAGGTGAGTATTAACTTTGCATTTAAATTTCTGGAGGTCGTAGCCGTCAGGAAAGCAAGAATACGGGAGTGAGTTCCACAGGCGGGAAGTGCGAGAGAGGAAGCTTCAGGAGTAGAATTGTCGTCTGCATTTGGCTAACCTGACTGTGAATGGGTGGGACCCAGTTGCCAGTCTGGTTGCACGGGTAAACACCTGTTGAGGAGGCATCAGTGATTTAAGCTCATCCGAGCAGAAACTATGAAAGTATTTATAGAAGAGACAGAGGGAGGCCACATTTCGACGATGGGAAAGTGGCTGCAGTCGAGTCGCCAGATCAGTACCTATCACATTACAGACTCTCCTTTGGAGCTTGTCAAGAACACTGAGGAGAACGGCAGGGGCACCTGACCATAAATATATATATATAATAGAATCATGGCTGTCAAAAAAGCTCTGCGATCAAATTATCCATTACATCCGGGCAATTATGTCTCCTAACTACAACGTCCTTGGTTATTATGCGTAGGCTGAAGTTGAGAGCGAGAGAGAGAGAGAGAGAGAGAGAGAGAGAGAGAGAGAGAGAGAGACCGATAAAACTCTTTGTTAGACAAAAGAAGAACAAAGGGCAATGATTTTGCCTGCATTTAACAAGTTAAACCAGGTGCTTGTCTAGAAGAGCTGCATGAGATTACGAAGTCGTTTTGAAGTCTTGGTTGGAGTTTATGACGATTTGAATCTAGAAATTTACTCTTTACTATTTCAAGATATTTAGTGTAATTTTGGTAAATGTATCTGTTATTTTCATTTTTGCGTAATTTGGACAACAACTGATTCATTTCAACCTTCACACGCGCACACACACATGCGCGCACACACACACACACTTATATATATATATATATATATATATATATATATATATATATATATATGATATTTATGGAAGTGTACTGTATATCCAAGAAAAAATTATAGCTATAGATATAGTCAATCTCAATATAAGAATAAAAATACCTGTAACTATAAACTCTCTCTCACACTTTCTGTCTCTCTCTATAGATAGATAGATAGATAGATAGATAGATAGAGAAAGACAGAAAAATAGAGATATACTGATAGATAGAATGAGAAAACATATGTAGAGTTTGATAGTGGAACATATTTTAGAAATACAGATAAATGAAAAGACACTGCAAAAATAAGTGTGTCTTGAACAGCCAAACAGAAAACTAGAAGTAAATTGCCGAGAGACATAAAACAAAAGTTGCTGTATAGTAAAGAAGAAAACATCAGAATCTGGAAATCAGCGGGATCTCATTCAAAGAAGCTAATAAGACACCGGATTTCACCCTGAGTAACAATTTCATGGGAAAAGCGAACATTAGTGGTTTAAAATAAAAAGACTACAAAATATACAAAAAAGAATACATTTCCGAAGGGGTAAAATAGGTGGAAAAATCACCCATACGGGCAAACCATACAATTATGTACGCTCAACATGACTATAAATTTGCACATGAATTCACACAGTTGGCTATTCCTTTACGCATTAAATTGTCAATCACGATAAAGTTTTCTGTATATTTACGCCCATGGTGTGTGTCTGTATGTGTGTTTGGATGTATGTGCGTGTGTTATTGCATCTCTAAAAGATGTGATAACATATTAGTAGTAAATTCATAGTGGGAACGTAAATGGCAAAATACAGCTTCTTACAGACAGATTCTACTGCGAAATAAAACGTCTTTAATGTAGTGACAGTATTGTTGAAGTAAGTTTTAAATTTTTTAAAAAGGGAACATCTTGGGTAGAAAAGCAAGAAGCATCGATAATTCAGATGTTAAACATATAGAGACACTCAGGGTTTAAATCTTATTTTAACGTTCATGTATCTAGATGTTTTACTTGGCCTTTCTCATTCAGCTTGAGTTTTTATTTTTTTTAGTATGGTTATTATTTTAATATTCTATATCAGTGGTTCCCAAACTTGTTTTGTCATTTCACCCTACACCCAGTTCAACCATCCAGGTCTCTCCATTCATATGTATGGGAGAAAGAGCAGTCAAAACACACAGACTATTTACTAATTTATTTTTCAAATGTACAAATATAATGATAAACTTAGAGTTACAGAGTAAAGTGGGTATAGAGGTTAGTAAGAACTAAGCATAGCCATAGAGAGTGGTTAGTAACTAATAAAAGAACTTTTGTTTGCTCTTCTACTTCAGAATTAAATTAGTGAGAAGGTTGATGCTGCTTCTTGTGCACCAGTGTATCAATATCAGGGTTAGTTTTGGAAAGCGCGCAGCGTATGTCACATTTCACCTCCAGTCGGTTTCGTGCTTTGGGCTTAATTGTGAGTAAACAAGAAAAAACTCTCTCTCTCTCTCTCTCTCTCTCTCTCTCTCTCTCTCTCTCTCTCTCTCTCTCTCAGACATGAGAAAATCAAACCTGAGATTTTTTATTTAGTAAGTAGTTTAATTATTCCTCTCCCTGGTAGTTTCAAATTCTCCCCTAAAGGCGGAAATTTCCCCCAGTTTTTTTAATCACTGTTCTATATCAAAGCATTATACACCCACATCCACACGAATAAACACATTACATACATAACAAACACATACACACATATTTGTCCGTGCATTGCATAGTTTTGTCAGATATAGACGGGTTCTCCTGCTATTGATCCTGAGGTTCTCGACAAAATCCAAAGAATGATCTGAAAAGTAACTTCTCCTTATTAGCATTTAGACATCAGTCACGTGACATGGCTTCCCTCTGTCTTTTTTGCAAAGATTTTCATAACATCGCTGACGCGTTTTCTTCCCTGTTAACCCAACCACTTGAATTTAAACGTGCTACTAAATTGACATGTAGGTCTCACAATTTTACTGTTAAATGAAACCACCATATCTACTCAAACAGGTTTTCTGATACTTTACGCTTGTTGAACTCACTTCAGATTACACGGCTTTACTGATAGCTACAATGCAAAGTCATTTGCCATCTTCTATAGTCTTGAATCCTGTTCATCTTTTAACAATTCTTCAACGCACATTGCATTCAGTTTTTTTTCTTTCACTGAATCCGCTGCGCACTAATAGCGGTCCCTTCTTGCTTGGGGTGAAATGATTAAAACCTAAATGTATGTAATTGTGTTATGTGCTGAATGATTTAAAATGCATTACATAGATTGAAAAAAGAACATTTGCAATAAGATATTCAAATTGCACTTTAGAATTTATGATGAATATTATCGACCAAGTAGAGTGTGTATATTTTTTTCTTCAGCTTCAAATACGAATTAAAATCTGCAAGCAGCCATTCGACAACATTTGTTGCTGCATTGACGAAATCCAGAAACTCCGCCTTTAAATTGGTACACGTACCGCATTCCGAACCAATTCGACAGAGCCAACTTGGTACTGACTCCCGACGCATGAATACACGTGGGTTCGCCCATTTCCATAAATTTTGAATTATATTTCACTGCGAGATTTATGATATCGACTTTAAGCAAACGGTGTGACGTGGAGAGGGATATCATTCCTCATAATGAACGCGATGAGAATGTAGTGTGGGGATAGTCTGAGAATTTGAAGCTGAACTTTGAACTGCGATCAAACAGCAAGAGAGATATTAACTTGGCTGAAAATCGAAATGGGTGGAAATTGCTGAAGATGATGGTCACTAATGGAATGAAAGGCTGACGGCATCCAAATTAGAAATAATTTTCTTCTATCTATCCATCTATCTATCTATCTATCTATCTATCTACATACTATTTCAAATGTCTATCTAACATTATATATATTATTTAAAATATCTATCACTTTCCCCTTCTCTCTCTTTCTCTCTCTCTCTCTCTCTCTCTCTCTATATATATATATATATATATATATATATTAATATTTCATTAAATGTTACAGACAAAATATTATTTTTAATTTTTTGTTTAATTTTTGATGAGTGTTTATAATTTTTGGTTTTATTTCACAACATAAATTATATGTAAATTGTCCAAAAGTTATATTATCCGAGCACTTTCGGCTATACATTAAAACATTGTAAAGGATTAATTTTTACTTTATTGCAACAGAATAGTCATAGTGCTTATGTATGTGTGTAGAGCCATGTGTATGCTTTATATTCCAAAAAAAATACAGGGCGTAGATTAAATATATAATATCAGTTGATGTCGGCGCACTCGAGAATTTTTCCTCTGAATATTTATTTTTCTCGTTTTTATGAGGATATAGTTTTTTAAATCAAAATTTTGGTTAAATTTATTTCTGTGTATAACTAGTGCATTCGTTAAATTAATAGTTAGGACGTCTCTTTGTTCATAGATACGCTTGTTTTTTTTTAAACACCTGCATGTTTCGCTAACGTGCTGTAAAGGACAATTTCAGCAATTTTTCTTTATATGACTGCTTCTGAATTATTGTTTTTTTTTATTTGTTTATATCTATACGGATGTGCGTTGTGTTACTGTGGATATCGACTGTGAACTGCAAATCGGGAAACCGATTTCGAATTGCAGTTGAATTCATTGCATTCACTTACGCACAAATACCCTTGGGAAAGGTATTAATCAGTTTATTTCCTCCAGTTATGAGTTAAATAATAGAACAGATTGGGTTCTGTAGTTTTGGTAGGAAACCAATCTACCAGAGAAAGCAATGGCGACCTAATGCGGGATAATTCTCTGCCCAGTTAGTCATGTCTCTTTTGAGACACGATCGCTCAAAGCGTGTATCATGAATGGCACTCAACTGACTGATTATATCCGTAATAGCTTTCGAGTTAGTTGAGACTATTTGGCTGTTGTTTAGTTGAGATAATCTGTTCAGGATAGTGGATGTTATAGAACTGGTAGGTAATATAATGTATCTGCTATTGTTTAATTTATTATTGTGGATAACGTTGTTTTGTGTGTTTTTGTATATGCCTTTCTTTCTGCGTTGTGAATGATGTGATATGGATCTTGTAGAATTTGAAATCTGATTTCTATTTATGTTTCTTCTTTGAATATTTATTAAGCGTTGCAAATTCTTAATGTTCTTAAATAGAAATTTATAATTATACCAAATTTGATTTTAAAAAAGTGGTTTGAGTTGAAATTGATCCGGTCGTTTTTTTTTCTTTTTGGTTAACTTCTCTGTAAACGTCAATATTGAGTTCGTTATTGTTTTTATCTAACATCATATCTTTTTTTTTTTTAATCATTTCATCCCGAGCAAGGCGGAAACGCCACTGATGTGCATGGGGCTACATAAATGTAAAGAGATTAATTAGAAAAGAGTGAGGAGTACAAACTAGTTAGAAAGGAACAATAGAAAGCTGAGAAAGCAGGTGCGATGACAGATACATAGGGGGAGAGAAAGGAAGGTTATACAGGGGTGGGGAGAGAGCTAGAGGCCAGTGGTTAGTAGATGAGTATTGACTTTACATTTAAATTTCTGGAGCTTATAGCCATCAGGAAAGCAAGAATACGGGTGCGAGTTCCACAGGCAGGAAGTGCGAGAGAAGAAGCTGCAGGAGTAGAACTGTCGTCTGCATTTAGCTAACCTGACTGTGAATGGGTGGGACCCAGTTGCCAGTCTGGTTGCACGAGTAAACACCTGTTGAGGAGGTATCAGTGACTTAAATTCTTCTGAGCAGAAGCCATGAAAGTATTTATAGAACAGACAAAGGGAGGCCATATTTCGACGATGGGAAAGTGGCTGCAGTCGAGACCCCAGATCAGTACCTATCACATTACAGACTCTCCTTTGGAGCCTGTCAAGAACATTGAGGAGAACGGCAGGGGAACCTGACCATAAATGGAAAGGAAACGGTGTAGTTTGTTTCAATTTCAAATCTGAAATCTATTGTAGATTAAGTTGGTTCACAATATCAATTATATTAGTATTTTGTGGATATATTAATAGGTAGTCGTCAATGTATCTCAAATCGGAAGAGTTTTGTCGTGGAATGCTTTTATTAGGTTCCTTTTTAAAAACACTAAAAAACATACAAGCGAGAACGCTGATGGGAGGCGATCCAAATCAATGAACACAATCTTTGTCTATAGAATTACGCATTGAATATAAAGAAACGTTGCTTTGTCATTAAGAAGCATATTTTATAATTTTTTCGTGTAGGGAGAGGTACTTTCTTTTTGTTTTTTAGACTCATTGGTAGGTTTGCTTTGTGTGTTTTTGATAATCCTTATAATATAGGTGTTTTTAGATGGTGTTTGATAATTTTTAACCAGGAAGGATCTTATATATTAAGTAAGTTTTGAAGACGCTTATAATTATGTGCCTCTTTTCTTGTGGTTACATCTTCGTTTAGTTTTTTGTAAGTTCTCTCGTCTTCAATTTGATCTCTCGTTTTCTGATGATTTCCCTATTATTATCGGAAGAAGGTGCGATTTTGTTGTTTGCTAATTTCTTTAGGTCTTTTAAACCGTAACGTGTTGTTCGTTTATTATATTTCGATTTCTGCTTTGGTCGCACTACCAACCAAGTCTGCGGGAAGACCTAAGGCAGTTCATGGGGTGTTGTTATGGCTCCATTTCATGTTTTTCTTATATCTCCCCTATTATCTCTAGCGTTACATAGACAAAGTTCCCCTTAGTGTGTAGGCTGTACTTAACAAGACAATTTTTCGTATATCTCTTAAGCTGAGGGTTCCAGGGATTCTTTCATTGTGTTGTTTTGTTCCATTTTTATCATTCCTACTATCACTGGCACGATTCTTGTTTTCAATTTCCATATTTGTTCTATTGCAATTTCCATGTATTCATATTTTGACAGTTTTTCGAATTCCTTGTTTGCTATGTTACAATTCGCTGGACAACCCATATCAATTAATAGGCAAGTTTTTCTTTCTGGTTTTTAAAAATAATGTCCGGCTTATTTGCTTCAATTTTTCTTTCTGTGTAGATAGTGTAATCTCATAGAATGGTGGCATCTTCTATTTCTGTAACCGGTGCTGGGTGATGTTTATACCAGTGTTTGTTTACATATTTTTCCACATATTTATGGTGGTTTTTTTACTCTCATTTACACCTAGTTATTTCTAAGCTTCTTCTGGCTCTAAATCTTTTATTGTTACTACAGGGTTTAAGCTAATTGAGGATGTTTGTTGTAGCGATCCACGTAAAACTGTAGCTTTAGCACATTTATTCGAATTGAATTTTATTCCAATCTCTTCGTTGAAGCATTTTCCAGTTTGCAGAATACATTCCAGCACATTATCATTCTTAGCATTCAACTTTAAGTCATCCATGTAAAATAGATGGCTTATTTTCTTTTGGGCTATTATATAACCACATTCTGTCTTGTTAAGTTGACTGGTTAGTGCTATTAATGAAATGCAGAATAATAAGGTCAAAGAGTCACCTTGAAATATACCTCTTTGACGTTTATTTCACCAGACATATAGGTTTCATTTATATGATTGAGGTAAAGGGTTGTTTTCCATATCGAAATACATTGTTTGATGAAATTGAAGATAACGGGTGATATTCTGTATATATTTAAACACTTTAAGATCCAGGAATGTAGTACACTATCGAATGTCTTACGATAATCTATCCAGGCAGTACTCCTATTTTTCTTTGCATTTTAGCAGTTTTCCAGGATCATTGTGCTAATATGTAATTGGTCTTTACATCCGTAACAGCCACGTTTGCTCCTTTTCAAGTTGTAGTGTGCAATTTCTTTCCAAGAAGAAATATAGATGTTTTATTAAAATAGATGTTTATAGTTTGTATGTTATCGGAAGGCATGTAATTGGTCTGTAGTTTTTCGGGTTGTTTGTGTCACTATTCTTGGGTAAAGAAATGTAATTACTATGGTAATCCATGCAGGAATTTTAGTGGGATCGCTAACCATTTCTTGAAGTTCTTTCGCTAGTTTTTATGTGCAGTGTTGAAATAATTTAGTCAAATGTTTTTTCTCTATTCTCTATTTCTAGCAATTTCCAGTTGTGTGGTTTTTTCAGTGCACATTTAACATCTTCTGTGATTCAACCCATATCTGTTCTGGTTTATATTTCATCCGTTCTAGCTCTTGCGCAATCCAATCTACTTCTTTGTTATGTTCTTTAGGGAAAGCCCATATGTTTTCCCAGAACTGACTAACTTCTTCTATTTTTTGAGGGGACTGTCACTTCAATTCTTTTTTACCTATTTCCTTGTAAAATTCATTATTTATTATTATCATTATTATTATTTGTATCTGGCTGTGGCTGGGCCTTGGATAAAACGTTTGTTAAATTCAGAGTCGTTGAAGTTGTAATTTTTGTTTATGAAATCTGTGGAGACGTTTTAAGCAAAGCTGATATCTTCTCACTATATATCCGATGTATTGAGACTAGATAAGTTATTAACTCGGTTTTGTCTGCCGACCTTGGACCATTTGTTGTTGCTTATGAACTTATTGAAATTATTGTGTAATTTATGGATGTGTTTCTTGTTGTAATTAACAGAGTTTTTCTTTATTTATTAAATTCTTGTCATTCTTGTCATGCTCAGTGAATTGAATTAGTTGCCCTATAAAAAGTAGACGCTCTTTCTTCTCTAATTTATGTACCGAAGATTTAAAAACTCGTGGGCATGACAAGAGAAACATGATGCGACGCCAAGATGAGACTGCGTAATTATTGGTGAATTATTTTTTCTTCAATTTCGACCTAAAATGTGCCATATTCATAAAAAGAGAAAGTAATTTATTCAGAAAGATTAATTATTGAGAACGCCATTAAATATCATCAAAACCTTAATCTACTCCTGTTTTTTGCCGATCTCACCTTTCTTAATAGAAACAGTATTTTACCAAATCAATATATACAACAAACACATAAAAATCAAATAAAAACAGTTCATTTACATCATTTTAACATCTTATAACACAACATTACATTGAACATGAAACAAGTGTCTTCAATTATGAAATATGACGATTTTTAAATGTTTTACAATTTTTATTAATCTTATAAATAATTCATGAGACTTTTTTTTTAGTAACCAACTATACTGTTTGTAGATGCGTTATGTCATATGCAATTAATTTCATCTCTTTGCCTTGATAAAGTCCATCAGAGGACGAAACGCTTAGGCGAGGAATATATATTAATCCTCTTATCTTCTTTATATGTTCGTTGTAGTGCAGTGAATATCGCCTCGGAACGACAAATCGGGGGGCAAAGTACGAATTCCAGTTGAATTCCTTGCTTTCACTTACGCGCAAATATCCTTGGGAAAGGTATTGATCCGCAGAAATCAATGGCAACCCAATGCGGGATAATCTTCTGCCCATTTAGTCATGTCGCTTTCCAGACATCATCGCCCAAAGCGTGTATCACGTGTGACACGTAACTGATTGACTGAATTCTTTAGATAATCATGCAGTTATTTCCTCGGATTATAACTGAGTATGTTTTTGCAAAAGATTTTATACTAAAGCGTGTATAAAATATTTAATATTTTCGTGATATAAGCTTACGAAAACGCGGATAAATAATGCATAATTTTTCATTTGTCAATATGATGTCATTTTCTAACAGATTTCATTTCCAATAATAAAAATCTAATAAACTCCAAAATAGAGGAAAGAAGACTTTGCTGACTATACATACAGCAACAAGTAGTTGATAATGACTGAGATAAACGAAAGTAATTGGCTAAAACAAAAAGAAACCCGAACATTACACTGTACTTATATATATTTGTAATTTGAATCCCGATGTACAGAATCGTATCCGAAAATTATTATATATATATATATATATATATTCAAACATATGCACCGCAGTATTGGCGCTAGAGGGTGTCGTCAGTGATGTCTTTACTTGGATCACTAGGGTTTTCTGGTCTTTCAACATCATACCCCCTCACCGCGCCGACCCGACCAGAGATGATCAGTCTCTGGTCCACCCTCAATAAGCGCTTTCAGACACTGGAAAAATTTATAACGTTTGGGCCCGGTACGATATCTTGAAAATGGCGACAGACAGAGCCACTTTACATTAAGAGGCGAACCGTTTTTACAGTTACATTAAGAGGCCACTTTGTATGAAAAGGCGAAATCTCCAGCATATATATATATATATATATATATATGGAATATCGTAGCAAAATCTCAACATTATAAAAGAAAAGTGGATGGAGGTAATTTATTTCACTTAGAAAAAAATTGTCATCTTAAACAATATCAATAATTCTAATTTCCTTAATAAATAATGTGTTAATGTCCACATGATGTAAAAAGGAAAATACTTAAGTTCTTAGACCCACATTGATAGAGATTCCTCTAAACGTTTACCCCTTTCTTTCCCATTTTCTTTATTACTTCTCCTTTCTTTCTTTCTTTCTTTCTTTCTTTCTTTCTTTCTTTCTACGTAATTAAAATTAAACCCTTTAATTTTTTCTCCATATACTGTTTAATTTTCAATTTTAATTCGAAATTTGACTTTATAACATTTACTTTTAAATTTTTATTTAATTTGTTATTTTATTATATTTAAAGTTTCACAGTCATTTTTTTATCTAAATTTATATAGATGTACGATATATATATTTTTATACACATATATATATATATATATATATATATATATATATATATATATATATAATACAGCACAGTTTATACATTGAACACTGTTTTATTAACACTTAAATAACAATACTATGGATATGTGCACACTCATATAGATTCTTAATTCCCTTCACTATATATATATATATATATATATATATATATATATATATATATATACTGTAGTTTCATCAATGAAAGAATGAAGTAAATTTAAGTTGATTCATGTTGTTCATGTTAGCTTCCTTGTCTTATAAAATTTTTGCAAATGATTAATAACAAGAGAACCATTCTATTTTCATTTAGATGTATCCACTTAAAAATAGTATGAAATACAACATTTCTATAAAAAACTGGGGTGGTCTAATAATTATGGCCGGTAGTGTATATATAAGAATGTCGACAGAAAGTTCAAAGCTTGACTAAGATATAAACATAGAAAAACGACTTGTCAGACTTACAGATATATAAGTGTACTAGCATATACCAAACGCTTCGCTGTCTCTTGCTTTCCTGCTCATTGAAAATTTTCTGCTGCTGCTTCAGTAATGAAAGCTAAGGTTAATCATGTGACCCTTCAGACTATTGGACTAATAGTAAGATATATAAAAAAATTATTAAACTGCCTCAAAGAGATTTATTTTTTTCTATATGATATTCTTCTTTCTCAAATCTGTTTCAATAGTCAATAGAGTGAAAATGAAAAACGTAATTTCAACACATATGTACGGTTGTGCGCCGAGGAATCAAGAACACATACAATTGTTGGTAATTTTTGTATAAGGTCAAAGAAAGCTTTAAAATATAATACAGTCCATAACTCTTCACCTATTGGGTCTTTTTGTTCTGTCGATTTCGAAGTAGCTATTGCAACTGAAGCATTTCCACCACAATATATTCTCTATACAAATGAGACCGCCTCTATAAAAATGATATCTGTAATGCCTGAGTAACAGAGATCAAGAGGCTGCAAAATAATATCCCACTAATTGCATTGTTATGACAATAGGAAGAATTATACAACGAATGGAAGAATATATCAGGATCATATAATTGAATCCTGGTGATGATAAAATAGTGCAAACTGGGATTTCCTTTCGTTAAATTCTTCAAATGAATAAATCAAATATTGTAAAATAAGGAATTTTCAATTGTTGAAGTTTATGTAGAAGAGATTAAGTAATGATATGTTTAAATTAACACTCTTCTTTTGTGCTGTTAAAATATTGCATGATAAACATAATGGAAAAAAGAATCGGATTTTATTTCTTCTTTTTCTGTAGAGATAAATAATTAAGAATTAAAATCAACCTTCTTCTTCACTTTTACAAACATTCACAATGACGTGTGAAATTCTGTTTTTTCCCAAATAGAAAAGGGATTGACCATGAGCTTAAAGAAATCGAATTTCGCAAGTAGGTGTTAAATATTTTTCTGATTAATGGAAGCGACTTGTAAGACTAAAAGGACTTAGAGATCATTTTCGAAATTCTAAAGGATTATATAAATGGCTTGATCATCGTCAGTTTGTATTAGACTAGGATGGGAGCAGTGAGAGACACTGCTAAATTAAAACGAGAGAAGATTTAAGTCAACTCTGACATCTGCCCTCTTTCTCTTTTTTCTCGTGTGCTGATTCCTTTTACTTCTTCTTCTCCTTCTAAAGACATTCCGACCACACAAACACATACATACGTACGTACGTATGTACTCTTTCAACAATTACTACTACGAACAATTTCTTCAACTCTTGATGTGTTTAACTTCCTCAATGAACACAATTTCTACGAATACTTTTATTCATTTGTTTAATAAATTTCTATTTCAAGAAGAAAAATGGATGTTTTATTCTTACACTATTCACACATTCCAACCTGCAAACCAACCTTTTGATGAAAACCTTCTGATAATTCTGATGATAACTCTAGATCAAACTTGTCAGCTGTAGGCCGTGTCAAAGAAAAATTAACCATTCCTATAGCTTTACTACTACTACTTCTTCTTCTTCTTCTTCTTCTCCTTCTTCTTCTTCTTCTAATTATTATTATTATTACATGATTTTAATTTTATGCATCATTATTATTATTGTAATCATTACATAACTTCAATTTCATTTTTACATTACTATTATTATTACATATTTTTATTTTCTGAGGAATATGACATAATGTTTATTATTCATTAGTATTATATACTTTTTGTTGTTATTACAAAGTTTATTGTTTTTATTATTATAAATATCATTATTATTTCCTTTGATATCTGATGTATACACATTTCCTTCCGGATTCCAACTAGAGACCTTAGGTCAAAAATTCCTTTATAATATTTTTCACTGATCATTTTCGAAGTAAAATCCAAATATCTAAGATCAGACATATTTACATAGATAAATCTCTTCATAATGTGTGAGCTGTACTTGTGAGTACAACATTTCATTTCTTATTTTATTTCTTTTCTGGTTTATAATCAATACTTTTCGGATTCTTACCAAATGCCTAAGGTCAAAAAAGCATTATGATTTTTCCAACTGCGTATCAAAAAAAGCAAACAAACAAACAAACAGAAATATGTCAGATCAAACACATTGTACTAAGATAATGCCATTCGTAAAATGAGATATGTACTTATGAATGAATTTTTTCGTATTATTTTAACCCAGCTAAAAGGAAACCATCAATGACTCTATCGGTACCATTTCTAATAAAATTTAGGGCTCCAAATAAAACTGGGATATGGTCAATGTCCTCTCATGCCACATTTCTGAGATTTCTATTTCAAGGTCTTTTTAGATGTATTTATTTTTGAAGATAATCCGATATACATTACTTTATAATTATTATTATCAACTACGTTGTTTTTTTATCATTCCTAGCGTACTTTCTATGATTGGTATTATTCATGTTTTTAATTACCATCTATTTTTCTATTCCGATTTCAAGTCTTTATATTTCTATAGGTTTTAAAATTCCTTGTTTACTACGTTAGAGCTATATCGATTCGGAAGCAATTTTTCCTTTTCCGTTTTTGACAATTATTTCCGGCTTATTTGTTTCAACATTCCTGTCGGTGATGATTGCGTAATTTCAAAGGATTGTGATATACTTTATTTCTTCAGCGAACGCTGGATAATTTTCATACAAATGGTTGTTAACATCTTTCCGAAGTTTTTTGAACATTGTCATGCGTAAATATTATTCCACTCTGTCGTGACAAATGTTATATTCATATTGGGTAATAAATAACAATCTGAAATGAGATGGTATATCGTCTCCTAATACTTAACATAGATTTTCATTTTGAATCAACATTAATATGGGAAAAACCCTTCGTCTTGCGATACAAGAATAAAAGATTTAGACTTTAATTCAGATGCTCGTAACCACCGCTGAATGCTAACTTTATCAACATTGGTTTTATAATCACGTTCTGGATATTGGACATACAATATTTTCTTTCAAGCGTTATTTCACATTTCAAGAGCTTAGCATTGGAAATATGAAATATGTTACTGTTTTCTGGAGACCTTTCATCTCACTGACATTCTTAACATACAAATTTAATTCATCCATATAAAATCGATGGCGGGTTTTCTGTTGAGATAATTTGTAGCCATATTCCGTACTGTTAATTTATCTAGATAATGTTATTAGGGACATACAGAATAGTAAGGGAGACAAAAAGTAACACTAAAATATTACTCAGTTGATGTTTATTTCGCCAATATCATACATTGCATATTTATGTTTGAAGTGTTTTTTTTCCATATCGACATAAATTACTTGATGAACATGATGACGACGAATGATACCTTGTATATATATACTTTTAAAAGTTCTTGGAATGGAGTACACGATCGAATGAGTTACGGTAATCTATATAGCCAGTACTGAGATTTTTTTACGTTGAAGAAGTTTTTCAAGATCAACGTCTTAATAAGCAATTTGTCTTTACAACCAGAAAATCATATTTGCACCACTCTTGCTTAAGAGATAATATGCCATTTTACTAAGAAGAAATATGTCTGTTTTCTCAGAATAAATGTCAATCATAAAAAAACAACGTATACAGAGATAAAATGTAATTGGTCTGTAGTTTTCAGGATATTTCTCTCAATATTAGAACAGTTACAAGGAAAATAATACATTTGATTGCCCGTGCCAGTATTTTAGCAGGATATCGGATTATTTTTGAAGTTTTTTAGTAAATTTGTGTGCTTCTTTAGATAATTGAGCCAAACGTAAAAGATTGTATATAATACTGGAGATTATGAGTTGTCTTCTTATTTCAGTACACACTCAGCATCCTTTTATTCCCGCCCATGTTTGTTCTGGTTATTTTTCATTTGTTCTGACTCTTGTGTAATCTAATATGCTTCTTTCTTATGTTCTTCAAGGTAAGCCTGTAATGTTTCTTTGAGACATATATTTTGTATCTATTTCGTCCAGAATTGATTTGAGTGTAGTATTGGACAATTCAATATTTTCAGGTTATGCTATGTTGTTTGTAATTTCGGGAGTCTTTCTTTCTCCTCCATTTCTATCAGACTTATGATTTTTTCCTTGGATTTTTATATTATATTCTTGTTTTCTGTATAATATTTTGGTTCAACATATATCTAACTCTTTTTATGTCAGGCTTGTTATTAATTAAGATTAATCCTTTCCAACTTTAAAAATTCTACTAGACATTGGAAGTGATATCACAATAATCAGTGAAGCCACATAAAATGTCCCACTCCCTCTCCGTGCGTTAAGGGCAAGGGTCTGGCCTCAAAACATTTTATTTCAAGAATTACAAATGAAGTCTGATCCTGTATATGTAAATATAGGAAAAACAATTTCAACGATAAGTTAGACGCTAAAGAAAAAAATCGACCACTAAAAGTCAGCACAGCCATCGATATCTATCCCGTCGACTCATGTTGTGAAATCATCACAAAAACAAAAAAAACATATTTTCTTCACTAATGATCCAAGCACATTCAGAAAAATATCGTTTCAAACAGGTATCCTACTCCTAGTATTTAACCCCTAAACACAAAAAATGTGTGCACCTTAAAAAAGATAAAAAATCATTTCTTAGATGCTAAAGAAAATCAAGAGAAAAAAACAGCAATCTTTCTGATAATATGGGAACCTATGCTGTATTACACTGATCCAGACCGAAAAAAACAAAAAATTATGGTAAGCGAATAAAATAACTGAGATAGCTATAAAGAAAAACATAGTGATATAAACGCAGAAGTACCCCAAAATATTCCCGATGTAAAATTTGTTCTCACGATAATGAACTGGATCGGGGATGAGGTAGACATGAAGTATAATCTAAGAGGCCATCAAATTATACACATTTTCATTCCCAATTGCCCTCATCGAAAACAATGAAATCAAAATACCAAAACTGTTCTCGTCAGAAAGTCCCAGTTATAGTTCAACATAGGGATATTAGCAGCCTCGCACTTGACTCTACTATGAAGAAAGTGATGGGCCAAGGGTCAGTACGAGAGCCTGTTTGTGTCCTTTTACAGACCAAGATCAAGTCAAATTCCCAATATTAACTGGACAGATTATGGCTTTCTAGTTTTCCAGTTTGAATGCACGAGGCATGAGTTCAGGGTCACACAGAGTGAAGCGTGTTCACGATCTTCAGCGTCACGAGGCAGATAGACGCTGTTTGCAGGAGTCACGTTATTTAACCGCCGACCATGAAAACATCCTGTCTAAGAGGTTTTTCCTGTATTCAATATATTTTGATGGACTCTCGAGAGGTATATTCTGGCTGGTGGCCAAGTCTGTGAAAGCGGCATATACTCTTATATTCGCAGATCAGCAGGTAGGCTTTAAGTGCTAGATATTACAAAGGCTCTTTGTCTCATTTGTGATTATACGGAAAATGATGATGCGGAGTGATATGATTCCTGTCGGTAAATCGATCCGTTTTTACGGCATCGTTTCGAGTAGAGTATAGCGGGTGATTGGAATGCCGTCCTTGACCTCGATATAGATCATTTAAGCGAAAGATCTGCTACTAGCCACCCGGATGTGAATCCGTTTCGGGACTTCATGAACAGGTTTGATCATGTAGAAAAATATTGCAATGCGCACCCCCGCGTAAGATAGTGTGTACTTGGAATAATACTGACAACTTCCTTTCGGTTGTGCGTTCTAGTAACATCGACGATGTTCTAGTTAGCTGTTTAGAAAACTTACCTAAAATTAAGTTAAAATTGACTTGTTACTGGAAATTAAATGCATCATTATTCGGCAAATGAGATTTCCCAGTTCATCTGCTAATAATGATACAGCAGGAATTAACTGGGGCTATAGTTGTGAATAAGTTGTAAGATTTATATAAATCCAAGCCGATTTGGTCCAGCTCGATTAGCAGCGCAATATAGCATCTGAAGAGAAAGATGATCGGACGATTACATTCCGTGAGTGTGTGAACGTAAGCTTTGCTAGTGAAAAACTGGCTGCCTTGCTTATCAAGCTCTATGAGTTAGTGATAAGGTAAAAAAGAATGTCTTTCGAGGCAGCAAACATGCCGTTGGATTACGAGTAGAGGAGTCTAGAAATACACCCAGTCAACATAGAGCAGGGAAAATCTATTTGCCAAACAAGTGAATTGTGATTACAAACACGGGTATGTGAGACTTGTCGCGACTATTTCAGAATCTGTTTAACTGCTCGAAGCCTATTTGAATGATTTTCGTCAGCTCGAGGCAGCTGAAGCGCCTGGATGTGAAGGTTCCATCACAGAGTCTGAGATCTGAGAATTGCTGAAACTGGTTGGACGCGACGAATCTCCGGGGTTATATGGTCTTCTGCTCGAACTGCACTTGAGGCAAACGCCCCTTCTTATTCTCTTACTGGAAATTATTTACAACAACTGGAAGAAACAGCGGTCTATATCTCAACGCCTAAGCAGGGGTGTTATCAATTACCTATTCAAGGACAACGTCAGTAAGGATTATCTTTCTTTGACAATGTCAAACTTAGAGTTCAAGCATTTGGCCAAGATATTAGCCACCATTTTGCAAACTGTTTCCGAGGGGAATTGTGCTGTGAAAATTAGATTTATTGAAGACAGCTTTCACTTACTAGTCTTAATCATCGAGCAAGTCGACAGTGAAGCCCCGCTGGTTTATTTAAATCAGTCCAAGTCATTTGATTGGGTTGACCATCGATTGCTAGAGGCTTTTCTTTTCGCCACCAGTTTCAGGCCATTTTTTTCTAACTGGATCTATCTTGTGGATGTGTTCAGAAGTAAGCTGGTAGACAGTAATGAAAAAAGATTGTAATCTTTTGTATTGTCTCGTTCCATTTGGCAAGGTTGTCTCCTTTTACCTTTGTTGTACGCTATTGTGTTGGACATTTATTCGCAAGTTAAAGATAACTCCGGTCCTACGTAGAATTTCCCTACTTGGTACATCCAACTTAGCCAAGTATTTCCGCCTATGCTGCCGACGTGCAGTTTCTTATGTCAAGCAGAGTTGATATTGACGAAGTCGGCATTTAAATCAGAGTGTATAAGACGGCGACAAGGTCCAAGTTAAAACGCAACAAGTCTGATTGGATGGGTAGAAGGGAGTTTCATTTCCTGGGTCTATTCTCTGGACGGACGAGCAGATAAAGATATTTAATGTCTGGTTCAATGACGATTTTTTCTTGCTCGGACGTGCAGGAGAAGGCCGTGTCCGCAGGACGTCTGTGGTATTAGAGGAACCTTTCCTTAATAAAGATGGCTTATGTATATATCCCACATCTCCCCGATTCTCCGTATTTTAACTTCAGTGTTCCATTAAAATAACATTTGAAAAGCTCTTGTTCTTCTCCTTGTGAGAGCAAGGCTCGTTAGATTTGTTACCTACACCGTTCCGAACGCTATCTCTGTATACCTAGATTTTAACCTTCGTCAACATACACTTCACATTGCGTTCATAGATCGAATGTGTCTGTAATCGGATAATGATGGAGAATCTTAAATAAAAGACGCCTGCAAGAAATTACCCTCCCTGGGAAGTGTGTACTCGTGCAAGGAAGAAGTCAACCGTTACCCGGAGGCAACTATTTTGGGCGAAGGAGGCCTCTTTCCTGTCCAGACGTTGTCCCAAAGTTTATTATATTTCATGTCAGTGAAGTGGTCGGTTCAGGGCAATTTGATATGCAATCTAGGTTTTTGAAGCAGAAGGTTCATTTCCTATTTCCTTGGTTGAAATGCCTCACTAACGATAGGACATCCTTAACCGGCATAGAGATTCGAAGTGCCCTCTTGTTGGGCAAAAAAAATATATTGTTTAGCGAGCTCGGAAAATTCTCTAAACTGCGTATGCTGCGATAGGTTTGTCTCATTTTCTTTTATTGCATGATCGTAATCCTGTTGGGCAAGTTTGTTGATGATATCCTGGCATGGATGCAGCACAGATGCTTTTTTCGTACACGAGGGCGGTTGGCGGACGGTAAACGTTACAAGTTGTTTTGATTTCTTGGCTTCATGAGAATAGTGATATGTACGACACGTCAAAAGAATGTCGATGTGGGCTAGAAGTTCACCTCTTCCTAACTGATCTTGCTCTTTAAGCATCAATTTAAAGTCAAAAATTAGATGAAAGATAATGGACCCCTCCATCAATATTTGACAAAATATGGGTAAGTATTGCGCGTGCGTGTCAAGTAAGATGAGCCGATTTAATATGGCATTTTCATGACTGTTAGACATTCGGATATTGCTCTAACTGTATGAAACATTGGCAACCCAGTTCAAAATTTATTAAGTTTAGGGTTGTTAATAATCTTTAGTTTTTCTTTCAAAGTTTGCTAAGCCAAGGGATGTAAGTTCATTTGCCCCTTGTACTTCAAACCTGACTTTCTTTTCGTTACGTGCTCAGAGACATCAGTTCTCTAGTAGATGCTGGACACCTGTTGTATTTCGCCTGTTCCATTTTTCGATTTCTTGATGTCTTTGAATGACTGTGTGTTTAAATGTGTGGTTGAACATGTGAATGGTTTATATTATTAAAGTCCGGCATAGATTTCGCCAAATCCTGTGACGATTTCTCCACAATGAATGACGGTGTATTTTTATTAAATTACTAACACTAATTTATTAGAGTAAATAGTTTATCATATATTAAATACAAACTGGTTTTTAGATTTTAATCGTTGTTTCCGCCATAACTCAGACAAGAATTGTACATATATGGATAGTTAATAATTAATGGTTTGTTGTATTATAGTAGATGTAAGAATATTAAGTGGGAATATGTTGCTTTGGTGTAAAGCACAAAATGTTATTTTTGGGTCAGTGATTGTGGTTAGCTAAGTTTAATTATGATGAAGAAGAAGCCTATCATTTTTTTACCCCTCTTTATGGAGTTTTGCCACATTTTAACATTTTTACAAAATAAATAAAAATCGAATTATGGAGTAATTAGGGTGCTTGCATAAGCAAAACTTAATATTGTAACCGATAGAAACCAAGTTATAACACTTGTCTAAATTTCTCTCCTCGTATGTTTGGCGAGTGATGCCTTTTTGAGATTTGTGTAACGCTTCAGATAATGCTTTCATAATTATTTTGTCTTCTTCATTAAACCTTTATTAACTTTCATTTTTTCAAATGAATGGTCTCAGATGTTGCTGCAGTCTTATCATCATTCTTTTTTCGGTTGTGGGGGAAATGAAAGTACATTATTTGTGTGGGAGTTTGTCAGAATATTCGATCACAGCTATGTTTTCTCTTGAAAGTCTGGCTCCTTCTTTGTCAAGTGTAAGTGCTATAATGTGATTTTTGATTTGACATTTTGTTCTTATATTATTGCAACGAGTGACGCATGATTTCAAAAGTTCAACCAGAGTTGACCGAAGCGTGTAGAGGATCGTTCGAGAACTCCAAACGAAACAGACATTGCCTTTATGTCACGATTAACATTTTGAGTTGTAGCTTGTTCAGAGTTTTCTTTCTTCTTTATCGGTCAATGCAGAGAGTGTCGGCTATGCTTGTGAAATAACCACGTGTCAAACGTACCCAAAACACACAACATTTGAAAGAATCAGAATGTTGAAATGAAGAGAGAATAGTTTCGTTTGTATTATAAGTGTAAATTTATTTAAATAGAAGAATGACATATCTTTTGTTTTGAAAGAACATTTATGTTTGAAAGTTTTGCATAATTTTTTTCTTTTGAATGTGTGTTTGAGAATTTAGTTTTTTTAAGACCAGATGAAATAGAATTGTGAAGAAAAGACAAATCTGATATCACTGAATTGAAATTGTTGTAGGTTAAAGTTGGTTTTGAGTGAGAATAGAAACGAAAATGATATCTTTGTTCCTCCTTTTTTGTTACAGATAAGTAAATGAGAACAGGGGAAAATCAATTAATTCAGCGTGAAAAACAGAGTGAAAAATTGTGAAAATGGCATGTCCCATAGATAAGAAATTGACAACCTGTGACTTTCTGCAATTTTCTTTCATAATTTGATGAAAGTACACGAGGAAGGATAAGAATAAATAAAGGCAAAGCGAAAGAGATGGCGAGGGAGTACGAAAATGCAGATCGCCTAAACTTGGCGTGCGGTAGACAAACGGAGACACTTTGATGTGAAAAACAACATCACATTTATTTATACGTTTGTGAAGGAGAAAAATGTAGAAACATTTAGATATTTTCCTTACTCCTGATTGGTCAACAGATAAGTATTTACTTTGCTTTTGCAGATGTTAGCACATTGTATCAATTCAGAAAACCAACTGTGTTAAGAAAAGAGCTTTTTCATTGCTGAATGAATGAATGTATACTCCTTGTTATGAGCTTGTGACAAGTTGCAGGTATGTGTAACGACGGGCTTTTTAACAATAAAAATTTACGAGACCCGACAAGATACAGAGACTCGATTAGAATACAAAAAGAAAGACCGGAAAATATGTTATTTAGCGAAACAAGACATTAATATACTTGAGTATTATATGAAAACAATACATTATATATTCATAAGTATGAAATAAAAGTGATTGTTATTTTATTTATTTATTGTTCCTGCTGTTGCTACTGCTCCTATTAAGCAGGTTAGTTTTTAATTAATTTAAAATATATTATGTTTTTGCTACCGTCACTAGGTTTTAATGAAATCAAAAAAAAATATGTTAATATTCAGTTAATACATTTTAGACTGTACACAAAAGATAACGTGTCACTCTATTAAATCTTTAAAAAAAAATTAAAACATAACAACGTTTGCATTTTTTTTCATATAAGATTAAGTGAAAAACCACTTCTAATTGAGAAGGTAAATAATCTTTTACTTTTTCATTAACTAGCATTATAACCCGCCTTTTCTCGGGTGTAATGAAAGCTTTAAAACTAATCCATGGTACTGGAGCTCAGACACTTTGAACGTTGGCACGAAAGACAAAAAAGCATTTGTTGGTTCTAGTTAAAGCGAAACCGTAGACTGAAAGAAAAATGAATGGATGTAAGTCCAATTTTTATTTCCTGGTATCGATATCAAATAAACTGAATTTTGAAGGCTAAATAAGTCCTCTGAGTAAATGGTATCATGGCTGAGACTAAGAACTACAATTATAGCTACGAGCCAAACCCGAAGCAAAAACTAAAATAAAAGGGCTGAAAAAATACAGACATACAGGCAGATAAACAGACACATACACAAACATCTTGCCTGTTATATATATATATATATATATATATATATATATATATATATATATATATATATTATCGATTTTCTGCACTATTGTAAGAACTGCAACCTTGAAACTTCTGAATATCATTTCTTATGTATTTATCAAATTTGATTAAAATCGGACCACTTTTTTCGATTATCAAATTTTCGATATTTATCTGGGGTACCTCAGCACAAAACCAAGCTAAGAACACTCGCAGACGCTTATAGTACAATTGTGTACATTTTCAAGAAAATTGGTTCAGCCGTTTCGGAGTCTATAGGTAACAGACACACACACACACAGACAAAGTTCCGTTTATAAAGAAGTTTAGATATAAAGAAAGCTGATATATTTTTATCAAAATAAAATTAAAAATACAAAATTCCTGATAACTTATTTGTTTTCATAACATTAAATCATTATTATTCTTATTTAGGTGAAAATATTAATATCGAAAATAAGATGACCTAATAAAAGCGGCTATGCTAAAATGCAATAATGCTGAAAAAGTGAATAAAAAGTTACAACAATGCTAAATTTAACAGTACAATTTATAAAACAATGGCATCAAGGATAATTGTTTTTTTTTCTGGAAACATTCACACAATAAACTATTTTTCAATGAATTTAAATTGACCTTATTGTTCAAACCTGCATATATTTTCAATTTTTTTATCGTTATAATGTTGACAATTAAAATAAAGTAAAATAAATAATAAATATTAGTATTAGTTATTATAATTCCAATAATAATAATACTAATAATAATTACCACTTGGTCTTAATCTGTAACGAAGCAAAATTATGAAACAAAGCATAACGGAATTCATAGAAAATTGAATAATTTTTATAAATATAATTTTATAATGTGTTTATGTCTATAATTGTAAAGGTACCTCAAATGATACAGAATTTTTTATTGAAAAAATTCAAGGAAATATCAACACTGCCCAGAAGATAGCACGATTGAAATTATGTAGATTATAACGAGGTGAGTCCGTGACTATCGTGGAAACTGGCTGGCTGTTTGAAGCCATCAGTTGATAATCTTAAGAAAACTCAATGCATCTTCCCCGGTTTATCAGATTCTCCAGTGTTTGACGAGTATAGCTCATGACAACATTCTCTTCTTTGTAATTATGTCACACTTGTCTTTTTGCTAACTCATTTAATACTTGTTCTGCTAACCCTTTACACAAGCTTGTTAGGTAAGGTACTTGCTGATTTCCCTTTAATTTCACAGGGCATTTTAAAGTTAACATAACTTCAAAATGTCCTTTAAAATAATCGAAGGCATTTTTCAACATTTACTATTCGATAAATTTCAGCTACCGCTATAGGTTTTGTTTGTTTCCATTTTCTGTAAAAATTCTTGTTACTGACATGTGCTCCCTATTGTATTCTCAGCATCATTTTATAGCACTATATATCTCTTGTCTAATGTCTTTTTCTGATCTTTGATGAGATCGGCCCCATTTTTTGCTATATTTCTAAAAATTGTAATATCAATTCTATAATGAGGATAACAATTTTCGTTCACTATTCAGATAGATTCGGATGTGCGTTGTTGTGCAGTGGATATCAATTTGGCACGAGAAATTGGGGAGCCGAAGTCAAATTCCTTGCATTCACTTTTTCGCAATTAACTTTGGAAAGATTTTAATTCGTCTCTTCTCTCCAGTTATGGGTTAAATAATAGCACAGATTAGGTTCTCTAGCCTTGATCGGCAACCATTCTGCCACAGAAAGTAATGGCAACCTATTGCGGGATAATCTTTTGCTCAGTGAGTCATGTCTCGAAAGAGACATGATCACCCCAGTGTATGACGTATGGCACTTCAAATTGATTCAAATAACAATATTTTTCCTTCGAATGGCTGAAAAATAACACGATTCTATTTTATTCTAACGAATAAAATGTTAAACTTGAATTGCAAATTTTAAATTTATAAATTAATTTGATATATAAGAAATATGTGATTGACAAGCCTGAAGCTTACGAGTATGTACCGGCATCGAATAGTTGTGCGCAATTTTGATCGCACGGAGCGCTCCCGTCGTCCGACATCGGTCTCTCTCTCAATACCATTCATTTTCGGGGTCGGTTGAATCGGGAGGTGAGTTGCTTGCATATTTTAGTAGAGTTTGGCCCCAGGTACGATAATGCCGCTTTCTAAATTGACTAACAACTTTTCTGTATTCACATGAAAGTTGTGTGAGTCAACTGGACATTTGGTTCATTCGTCAGCGACAGTTGCGCTTAATACATGTGTCCCCCTTGGCACTCAAATTCCTTTCCACGTCTGCCGCCATATACAACTCTGAATTCGCGTCCTAAAGAAGGGTCGTAAAATATTTAAATGGTACTTTTATTTCAAGTAGAGGAAATACATAGCGTCTGTGGATAATTTGAAATGAGATTCAACCATAATAATTAAAACTAAAACAGAAAAACGTACGAAAATTTTGAATTGAGCAATTCATAGAAAAAATAAGTGTTGAGTAACTAGAATATAGGATATGACTATAACTCTAAAATGTATGATATCTTAAAATATAGTTTTACTAATGATACCTATATTGAGAAGAAAATTTCCGAACATAAATAACAAAATGTTTGCTGAGTAGATGTAAGAAGAACATGATGGTATCCAAGATGGTATAACAGTGAAAGTAATAAATAATGTACATTAAAGTATATTCGAGAACTGATTCAACACAATCAAATAAGAAACAAGAAAAATTAGGAAAAGATAGCGGAAATGAAAATGGAAGCACAAGGAAATAAGATGCAAAACGGAAAATATAACAATGACAGAAAATCGAAATACATTTTGCGAATAGCAAACAAAACTATTAAATATTGAATTGGATTTGAACAAACTAAATGAAGTAAAGTGAAAAAGTCTTTTGCGGTAGTTACAACATCAATACCTAAATCTCAAAAAATAAAGGTTAACCAATTAATTGGCAACATATGGAGGAATATTTTTGGTTTGAATTTCTTGTACAAGGAGTTATTACTTACATTATATATATTCTTATTATTGTCCTCATCTTTGTTTTTTGTTTTTTTATCACAGCGGCCTTTCTATCTCCAACCTTATCCATTAAGGAAAAGCTTTATATTATTCTATTCTTAAGGAAAAAATATTTTGGATAAGGAAATCAGTTTAGCTCTTTTGTATAAGACATGTATATGACAGCAGTTTAATATCCTTTCAGGACATACTCTGTTGTAGGTTAGTGTTAGAACAAGTAGATTTCTGCACGGATATATAGTAAGATTATCACTGTATAGTCTTGAAAATAACTAGTAATAAGATTTAAAAAAAATATTTTTCTCAGTAAACAATAAAACGCAGTTAAATATGTAAAAAAATTCTTTGGTGTCACTGACGGATTTCGTTTCAATATATTTGTCATAAATGGTGGGTTTATTAATTTTATTAATTATTTTGTTTTCAATGCTGGCCATATACAAGTTTGAAGATAAAGAACTGAGGGTACTGTCCATAGTGACATCGTCTCTCTGGGTAAAACTATTACAGAGATGGTCTTAGAACAGGATACTAATAACATTTTCTTTTTTTTAAATTTTGTGTTAATATTCATGATTAGCTGAGAAGAATGTTGATATTATTGAAAGATAGAAAAATAAATTGAAATAAAAAAGACACACAAACATCTAAAGAGACACGCTTGCTTTCACGCCTCGCCTACAGTAAAACCCTATTTCCCCACATCACTACACTCACCAATTCTACAAAATACAATATTTGTCTCTACCTACCCTGATGTTAACTTAAGAATATCGAAATGTTGAGCCATATTTCTTCCAAAATGTATTCAGAACAATTTCTGACAAAATTTCCTCCTTATCTGTGAAGAATTCTTTTTTATTTGAAAAAGTTGATCAATAAAATGAATCGACAAGAAAGTATTATATATTTTATAGCATTTGCCTTAAATAAAGTTTTTCTAGCAAAGTAGAGGCACTATTATGTATGTATCTATCTATCTAGCAATATATATGTTTATGTGTTTGCATGTGTGTTTGTTTGTGTGCGTATATCCATAATCTCTTATCAACACTAGTTGTTTGAATACTTGCGTAAAACATTTATTACATAATATAAATATGACATAATACATTCTTATATATATATATATATATATATATATATATATATATATATATATATATATAAGGTAAACAAACTATTATCCTTCTGTAAAATATTTTCTCAAAACCAACTGCCGCCATGAAAGTTCATTTAACTACATTCACATACTCAGAAAAATGTAAACGAATTACTAACAAACATTTTTCTATCACGCATTGTTTGTATGATTGTTGTCTGCTATAAAGATTCAGTTTCAATGTTTGTGCATTTCACAAAAATTAAATTTGAATAAAAAACGCATATTTTTCCAAACAATATAGCTTATTCTGATCCAAGATCCATGTAAAATTTGGGAGTTATAGGCAATATTTTGTCTTTTGATTTTCCAACGACAAAAATCCTATTGTCGTGATATGAAGAAATATTTAGGGATAAACTAACAAATGTAAATGGCGTCTGAATATTTGAGAAATATTTTCAGAAAATTCACGAAAAAAATTATCCCAACAATTTATCTGTCTAATAAAAAAGAATAGATTTGAATATGCGCAAAATTACCTGCTGTCGTGATTCCATTTTTGAGGCTTTCAATGAACAACGTTGATGCGAAAATAGCGAATGTTCGCAACGAGATTTATATTATTTGTATTTCTTGAGTGTATATTTATCTAGATATAAAGTCGAATATTTTGTCTATTTTTGCTTGGTTATTGATAGGCTTTGAACTCAATAGAAAAGATTCTTTATTTTAAAATTAGTCTTTCATATACACATGCCAGACTTAATTATATATTATTAGATTACTGAATTTTAGCGCGAATCCAAATTCAAGATCGGGCAATATATATATTTTTGTATAAATATTTCAATATACGTCGTATGGAAATCGTGATATTTTGAGAGGGTGATCCGTGGGTATGAGAATTTGTTTACAATGTGTTACTGCCATGTAGCAGTCGTTGGTTCAAAGTTTGAGTCAGGTAGTGAAACGCTGGATCAGATTAAGTGAATATTACTGAGATCACAAGAAAAATAACAAAATAATCAGTAGATGGACCATACCAGGCAAACAATTAGATATTTCTGATTGGCAACGCATTACATGGTCAGAATGCTGTTTCTATAATAAAATCGATTACAAACAAAATGTGAACAATAATTAAAATATATTAACAATTAAATGTCTACCAAAAATAAAACATATTTTTACACTTTTTAAAATGTTAATTATAGAAAGACATTATTATGCAAAGACAAATATGTTCAATATTTGCGGTAATGTGTTTGAAAAAAATAAATTTCTTTCCTCTCCACCTGATTTGAATAGCAAAGTAGAAGATGCTCTCTATATTTGCTTGGAAAAACGTCATAGATATTAAAATTTACTTTCAAGAAGCTTATAAGAGCCTGCAAGTTCGGCTCCAAAGACTAATGGAGACACTGTATAAGTCAGTTGAACAACAGCAAACACCTTATCCCTGCTTTGAGGTCCTCGCATCCACGGTGGACAAGGCCGGGTGCTTTTCTGACAGATCTTTCTGCACCTCCACATTTGACTCGTGTAAACTATCTGTACTGGACTTACGACCTAGAGCTGAGACTGGACTTACGACCTAGAGCTGAGACTCAACTGAAAGAGCTATACAAAGCCCGCTCACTGGTCTCCAACAATATTTCAAAGTTTGACATCACAAGGCAAGCGGATGTGACGGAAATCCGGTCCTCGTCATGAACAAATGTACCCTTGAACTCTTCAAATGCTAAAACTACTTACTCTTGCTTCCGGCCTGCAGGAAGTCCTCTGGATTCGTATATTACATAACACTGGAGAACACTTGGACTCTTTTAATTATCTCCCAATCAGCCTCCTACCGATTTTTGGCAAACTTTCGAGGCTATCATCAATGATGAAGTGGTTCAACATTTCACAGCCCATATTCACCAACAGACAATACGGATTCCGTTTCACCAGGTGTACCGCTGATATGCTACCGACCATCACTGAGTTCATATATCGGGCTCTCAATAAGAACGGCAAAGCTATAGCTTTCGCTCTTAATATCTCCAAAACATTTGATAGAATACATTTTCCGTATGTCCGGAGGAGTCGATTCCACGGACACGGTCCTTTACGAAGAAGAGAGAACTCTTCCCGGGGCTCTCAGCGACGTCTCTGGGCGTCCCTGAGGTTTCCCCCGAAAAGCGATGACACGCCGCCGGCATCGATGTCGGCGGCGATGTCTCCTCCAGACACTCTCCGAGTCCAGGTTCGGGAATATTAACCCGATTCCCTTTCAATGGATCCGACGCCTTTTGGGAAGATTTTGCCCTCATCTTAGGACCGACTGACCCGTGCTCGACTACCTTTGGCACGGAAACCTTCTCCACTTTGGTTTTCGAAGGTCTCGTTCGAATATTTGCTACTACCACCAAGACCTGCACCCGCGGACGGCTCCACCCGGGCTCACGCCCTAGGCTTTCGTTCTCACCGCGGCATCATCCTATTCGTCTCGGCATCTGTTAGGAACGCTGTTCTTCTGCCGCAAACCATAAGGCTATGGTATAATTGGACACTTGTTTGATTTGATCTAGTCGTTCCTATCAAACCGCGTATAGAAAAACGTTTTGTACGCGCATGTCTCCAGTTTTTATCAAACGAACCTGGTTGCCTCCCAGGGCTCCATCCTAGTTCCAACACACTTTCCGATCATCATCAACAACCTCTCAGATGTGATCAAATCCCAAATAGGCATTTAAGCCGAGGACACCACCATCTGTTCCTGCCTTAGTAAGAAATCTGACAATGCAGACAAGGTCAACCTGGTTGCTGTGATGAAACGGACCACAGTATGTGGTAATTTGGAGTAAGAAATGTCTAGCGAATTTTAATACTTCCAAAATAAACTGTTAGCCTTTAACAACCATAGACAGTCCCTTATATCATAATCAGTGTAGCTCATGCCAGTCTTCTGAAAAGCAATACACTGAGCCACTTCTACTCTAACAGCTTCTGTTCTCGCACTTCCTACCTATGGAATTTCTTTCCGTATGCTTGCTTCTCTATTAGGTACAATCTCCATGAGTTAAATGCAACGTCAATTATCATCTTCTCACCCTTTTACTCTAATACTTCTTATATTAATTCCGAAACACTTTTCGCTCTACTCTCACGTAATTCTCTTCATGCAAGTATTTCCATCGTTCTCTTACCCAGTCTCTGATATCCACTGTAACCGGTTCCCCTTTCTCTTTTCTCTCACTTATGTAACATTTCGTTCTAGTCTCATGTAGCTCCCTGCACACTAAATGCAGTGCAGTAAGTTTTCTATGTCTTAGAATTAGTTACTCCTTGTTGCTCATTTTCTATAATCAATTATAAAACCGATCACATTTTTGCTTATTTATTTCGCTTCAAGCAAGGCAGGAACGTTAGTAGTGTTGAGAGGATTACAATAGAAGCAAATGCTGGGTAAAGAGGGAAATGAATAAATGATAAGAAATGAAAGAGATTAAATGATGTTGAGTGATTCTGAGTTCAAATTTTTGGAGAAGCAATTAAATTAAAAGGGTTTCTATGAGCCGACAAATTATGGGAGTAGAAGTAGCATTTTCATTTAAATATTTCAAAAGCAAAAGGTCGGAGCCTTGTAGCCAATCAAGTAGCAGGCTTAAGTTCATGTGGTCGAGTCACCATATGAAAAAGCACGTCCTGGCAGTTGCCAGGAAAATATTTGTAGAAAGACAGAGGGAAGTTACGTCTCGTCGATGGGAAGGTGACTGAAGTCGAGATGCCAAGTCAAGACTGATTACATTGCAGATACTTCTTTGGATTTTGTTGAGAAATTTGAGATGATTAGCCGGATCATCCGACCAGATATAGCAACAGTATTTAATACATTTACTTCTTGAAGGGATGGAAGAATATTATTGGGTAAAAAAAAAAGCCATAAAGAGAACTTAACAATTTTATATGTCAGTGGTAGAATTTATCATTTTTAAAAAGCGATAGAACTTTAGTATATTAAGCGTCTGTCTTTTGACATGTACATGCATGCGATGTGATAGCACTTTCTATCTCCAAGCGCATCCTAATGAAAACGCTATCATGAATTTTCTACAGATGTATCCAATGAATTTTAGTGTCACGAAATAAAAAAAAGGGATTATTTTCAAAATATAAAAGCAAATAGCTGCTTTCCAAAAAAAAAAAAGATAAAATAACAACCTATATCAGTAATTCACAATGATAATTTGTTAAACATAAATGAAAAAATACATTTCTCAAATTATTAAATAGGAGCGAAAATCTGCGCCTGAAATAAAATTTATCATAATGGATTCTTTTCTGAAAGATAACCGCTGGAAAAGCCCAACTTAATCTATAAAAACGAACATTTATTCACAGATGGACCATCATCTCGATAAAGATTTACAAATTATTACTATTATTATTATTGTAGTAGTTGTTATTATTATTATTATTATTATTATTATTATTATTATTATTATTATTATTATTCTCAGAGTTAACAAACTTGTCTGAGTATCCCAATTCGGAAAAAATGACCCAGAGTACCTCACTGTTTACCCTGTTGAAAACATTATATCAGGTCTTTGAAGAATTGCATATAAGTCCTCTGGATCATTCCGTCCAAATGTTGATACCATGACACAATTTTGAACCTCATTCTGTAGTTTGATGACTGTGTGACTCAGCGGGTTCTCTCTGGTAGAGAAGTATTGGAACAACGTGTCAACAACGCTGCTAAACAGGGGTGCGTTCTAGCTCCTTTTCTTTTCAACCTCATTCTGACCAGTGTTCTTTCCCATGACCTCGGACCATTGAAATTTAGTGTATACCTGCGATACAGTTTTGTGTACCTGTGTGACATCCGCCAACTCACTGCTACAACCAAGATCACTTTTAAGATTTTTCTGGAAATACTTATGTCTAATGATTGTTCCCTCATGACCCAAAAAAATCTGACCTGTAGCTTATTATGAATAAGTTCGCAGAAGTTTCCCACCTTCATGTACTTATCATCAGCCTCGGCTTGACAGGGATATTTTTCGATCCTTCGTTTTCTACACCGCCTCACCTTCTGCAAGTTATGCATATGGGGCATGCGGTCAATCATGAACTTTCATTGGCAAGACAAAGTCAAAAACCTTGAGGTCGTAGACAGAGCCAAGACGATCAGCATCGAAGCGATGATTCCGAAAGCTCAGCTCTTTTGGATTTGTCACGTGATCCTGGTAGATGAATGCAGGCTGCCCATGCAAACATGCGAACTCTACTCTGCGTAGTGGGATCAAGGCAACACCTCGCAAGAGTTATGAGGATTAAGTGGAGTTCAAAATCAGACACCCTAGCATCCCACCACAATCAGCTGGAGATGCGTGCGATGGCTTAGCCAGGTTAGTGTGTCCCCACTTATTGCACACGAGACTGAGAAGAAGTAGCGAGAAGATGTATCTGAAGCAATGGCCCGTAGAAAGTCGTCAGCCGCTGACATTTACCACCGCGAAAAGATTCCTTGTCCCCACTGCACCCACCTCTGCCGATCAAGAATCGGCCTGAAAAGCCAACTTCGTCACCACACAAGGAAAAAATCAACACATGTCGAAGTCATCACCGGATCAATTGACAACTAAGATACCATTATCATAATCATCATCATAATCATCATCATCGGTTTATTCTGTCGTCACACTACTAAACAAGTCTGCGGAAAACCATAAGCGTATCTTGTTACGGCTATATTTTAATTTTTTTCAAACATCAATAACTTTTTTAGGGTTACATGGACAAAGTTCTTAATGGTCGAGATGTACCTATCAAGACAATATTTGTATTTCTATTAAGTTATGATTCCCAGGAAATTGTTTGATATGCTGTTGTGGCACGATTCCTGTTTTCAAATTCCACATTTTTTCTACTTCAATTTCCAGGTCTTTATATTTTGATACTTTTTCTAATTCCTAGGTTGCTATGTTACAATCCGCTGGACAAGCCATATCAATTAATAGGCAAGTTTTTGCTTTCTGGTTTACAACAATAATGTCCGGCCTATTTGCTTCAGTTTTTCTGTCTGTGTAGATGGTGTAATCCCATAAAATGGTTACATCTTCTACTTCTGTAACCGGTGTTGGGTATGTTCATACTAGTGTTTGTTTACATATTTCCCATAGTCTTTGCACAATGTCCAATGTAAATATTTCCCTCACTCAATCGTGACGATTTTTATATTCCTTTGGAGCAAGTACAGACCATCAATTGTTTTTTGATATTTATCACAGAACCCGCATTTTAGATCCACATTATTATGTATAATATTTTCCTTAAAATTCCTAGTGAAAAGACTTCGGTCTTGCGCTACAAGAATAAAGCCTTCATCTCGGACTTTAATCTAGATGCACGTAACTATCGATGAGTATTAATTTTATCAACATAGGATTTATTGGTACGTTCTAGATCATGGCCTATGCAGAGGTTTGTCTTGCCAGCGTTTTTTCGTCTCTTCAAGAGCTTTATCTTTGGCTTTCATTTTCATATTTTCTGCCGCAGCAGTTGGTTCTTGGCTTTTGTTTTGCTTTTCTACAGAATCTACTAAATGTAAATCTTGTTTGGATTTACTGCCTTCTTTTATTATTGAATATTGTTTCTTTTTGTTTTCATATTGTTTGACTAATTGTAATATCCGGTCCTTTGTTGTTTCTATGTATGTTTGTAAGCCAATAGTTGTTGTCTTGTTTGACAATTCTAGCTGAATAAGACCTCTTCCACCTTCTTTTACTGGGTATGTATAGACGGTCTTAGCCTTTGGGTGATGCATCTTATGCTTAGAAAGAAGCTTTCTTGTTTTAGAAACCATTCGGCTGATGTCGTGTAGAGTCCAGTTTAAGATGTTGAAATTATATTGGCCATCTGGAAATGCAAGGCTAGTAATGGCCATAATTCTGTTCTGACAATTCAATTCATTTTTTAATATCAGTCGTAGACTTCTATAGTACTCTTTAAGCACTATTTTTTTTATTTTTTGTGATGAATTTTTTCATTCACATTTACACCTAGCTATTTCTGGCTTGATGTCTTTTATTGTTATAGCAGGGTCTATGCTAATTGAGGATGTTCGTTGTAGCGATCCACGTAAAACTGTAGCTTTAGCACATTTATTCAACTTGAATTTCATTCCAATGTCTTCGCTGAAGCATTTTACGGTTTGCAGAGGACGTTCCAGCTCGTTATCATACTTAGCATACAACTTTAAGTCATCAAAGTAAAATAGATGGCTTATTTTCTTTTGGGCTATTATATAACCACATTCTGTCTTGTTAAGTTGACTTGTTAGTGCTGTCAATGATATGCAGAATAGTAAGGGAGACAAAGAGCCCCCTTGAAATAGACCTCCTTTGATGTTTATTTCACCTGACTTATAGGTTCCATTTATATGATTAAGGTAAAATGTTGTTTTCCATATTGACATACATTGTTTGATTAAATTGATGATGACGGCTGATATCTTGTATATATAAGTCTTTAAGATCTAGGAATGTGGTACACTCTCGAATGCCTTAAGATAATCTATCCAGGTAGTACTAAGATTTTTCTTTGCATTGTAGCAAAGGATTCATTCCAGGATCATTCTGTTAATAAACAACTGGTCTTTACATCCGTAACAGCCACGTTTGCACTCTTTTTGTTCAAGCGGTAGTGTGACATTCCTTTCCAAAAAGAAATATGTCAGTTTTGTTAAAATAGATTTTAATAATTTTTATGTTGTTGGAAGGCATGTAATTGGTCTGTAGTTTTTCGGGTTGTTTGCGTCATGATTCTTGGGTGGAAGAAATGCAATTCCTTTGGTCATCCATGCAGGAATTTTAGTCGGATCATTTACCATTTCCCGAAGTTCTTTGGAGTATTTTTTCACGTGTTATCTATCTATTCCTGGAAATTCACAATTGTGTACTTTTTTCAGTGCATATTTAACATCCTCTTCTGTGATTCCAGTCCATGCCTGTTCTGGTTTATTTTTATTCGTTTTATTTCTTGTGCAATTTAGTCTACTTCTTTATTATGTTCTTTAGGGCAAGCCTATATTTTTTCCCAAAACTGTATAGCATCTTCTATTTTGATGGGGACTGTCACTTCAATTCTTTTTTACCTATTTCTCTGTAAAATCTCTTTGCATCGGTTTGAAAAATCTTGTTTGTCTGTAGATTCTTGATCTTTTTCATAGCTTCTTATTCTTTCGGCCTTCAGTTGTATCGATTGCTTTATTTTTTCCTTAGTTGATAATGTTGTATTTTCTTTCGACTCTTCTGCCTTTCCGAGTTCTTACATTTATTCCTCTTGTCAATTCATCGAGTACTGATAGTTCACGTCTAAGTTGTTAGATTTCTTTTTCTATTTTTCTTTTCCAAGGTGGATCTTCATGTATGCGAGAATGCTTTGTTTTTAATTGGATGTTCAATTATTGTGTTGCTGCTATTGCTGATGCATATATTGTTTCATTGAGATTTATAAGAGTGTCTTCTTCATCCAAAATTAATTTGATTTCTGCATTGTAGAGATTAATAGTTTCGAGGTTATGCTTTGTTGGTTGTAATGTTTGGAGCTGTTCTCGTTCCTCCATTGCAATATTTTATATTTGACTGATATGTTTCTTGATTTCTTTCTTGGCTTCTTGTATACTCTTCTTGTTTTCCGTAAAAGAATTACATTCAATGTGTTTTGAACTTGTTTTATTGTTGTCTTGTAACTGACTCAGATCACACCATTCCAGCACTTCTAAATTTACAGCATTATTTTCACAGTGATTTGTGTGTATCACGGTTTCTACATTATGACCTGTGGCTTGTTTGATGTTACTACTTTTTATTTCTGATTCCGGTTCCCTTTCATATTTTGTTGATTCGTCTATCCTGGTTGCAATTCTTTTCATCTCACTAATTTCAGCCTCTGTCAACGGGTTATTTCGCATGATGTACCATCGTACATTGGCTAATTTATTTTCGTCAATGTAATTCCTATTTGTTTGTTCAAACTTTTTCCCAAATGTCATATGTTTGCCGAGTGATGTTTTTTGAGATTTGAGTAACGCTTCATGAACCACTTTGTACTACTCACGAGACATTTTAGTTTTTCTTTCTTTAAATATATGTTTATAGTTCTAGCTCGAGAATTTTCAGGGCCATTATTAGGATTATCCTGGTTGTGGGGACCTGAAGATTATCTTAGTTGTGGGAACCTGAAGATCCATTCATGTATATTTATTTTTCATTGGAGTTTTTATAACTAGGAAATCTAATCACTTGTGTTCTTCCTCTGTTTAGCTTGAGTGCTTGTTCTCAGCAAGTCACAAATATTTTTAATATTTGATGGATTATTTTGATCACTTCAAAAACAGAAGTTTTGTTTTGGAGACCTTGAAATAAACAAACTATTCATTGCACAAATAAAAAAAAAGTCTTCAGATATATTTTTTTAAGATTAGATGACAGTTTAAACCTGTCGCACTTATATGACTTAATATTGAAACAAGATTAAATATTTGTGTCCTCAACATATATATAAAGTTCATAACTGATGTGATTCAGTCAGTTAAGTGTCATACGTGAAACACGCTTGGGCGATCATGTCTCGAAAGAGACATGACTGACTGGGCAGAAGATTATCCCGCAGTAGGTTGTCATTGCTTTCTGCGGTTAATTGGTTGCCGACCAAGGCTATAGAACCCAATCTGTCCTGCTATTTATCCCATAACTGGAAGAAGCGACGGATTAATACCTTTCCCAAGGGTATTTGCGCGTAAGCGAATGCAATGAATTCAACTGGTATTCGAACTCGGCTCTCCGAGTTCTCGTTCCGAGTCGATATCCACTGCACCACAACGCACATCCGCTGATGTGATTAGGAAGGTCATTAATGAAAATTAAGAACAAAGACTATCTGTGGACAGAAACCAAGATGACATATGCATTAGTATAAAACATTCATTTCGCAAATTAATTTCTCCAGCAATGCCTTTCAACTTGGAAAGCTACTGCTATGCAAATCCTGCACGAACGCAACAACCAAGATTCACCAGTCTGATTTAGAGTGTGATAAACACTTCCATAAATAATTCTTAATATATCAGCAGTTGACCTGAAGAAGAGTCATGGGCCAATGATATAATTTTGACAGCAAACACGCAATTACTAGCAAAAAGTATAATGTAAATTGCAAACAACGCAGAAATGTAAGAATTCGTCATATACACACAAAGAATTTATAAAACAGGAATTGGCATGTTGAATATATATGTGTAACTTATTTTGCCGCGTCATATTTATTTCATTTTATAATATAATTTGGCAAGTCTATAAATAAATCTTTTGTAGTTATTACGCTGTCTTAATTCTTCCAGTTTTGTGTAATGTAGGACTTTCGCTGAAGACGCGAGACGGAGATACTTACCCTTTACCAATTACAGAGTATTTTCGTTGTTTTTCATTAATGTATAATCACATTTAATAAGCGCTCATTGTAGTGTATATGGCTAAGTGGGTAGTGAATTCAATTTTGAATAGCTGTTTTATATGTAATGAAATATTAAATACGCTAATTAGAAGTTATATGCAATAAATCAAGCAAAATGATATAAATAGATAAGAACTTTTTTCTAGAAGGAAGCCCACGTTTCTAAAATTATTCCTTCATTAACAAAAGTGTAATAATTAAATTAAAAAGACTAATTTAGAAAACCCAATAAAAATAAGTGAATGAAATCGGGACATTTTTTGACACTTTTTTAGACAATATTTTGTATATCTATCTATCTATCTATCTATCTATCTATCTATCTATCTATCTATATATATATATATATATATATATATATGCGTGTGTGTGTGTATGCGCGCGCGTGTCTATACACACATATATATACGTGAGTTTGCATATATTTATATTTATATTGTGTAATCCTCTTATGTATATTTCTATGTGTGTTCGAATATTAATGTCTAGGTACGTAAATTCGTGAAATACTTTAATTCAAATTCGTTGTGTTGTCTTACTACAAATACATACTTAAATATCTACACACAGTTATAACGATG
This sequence comes from Ascarosepion bandense, assembly GCA_037127315.1. Classification (NCBI taxonomy): domain Eukaryota; kingdom Metazoa; phylum Mollusca; class Cephalopoda; order Sepiida; family Sepiidae; genus Ascarosepion; species Ascarosepion bandense. The sequence goes on from JBBBDQ010000190.1 coordinate 12,063,369, forward strand.
TAATTGAAATGATTTCAATAACATATACCGGCAACATTTTTAATTTTTTCAGTATATGTTATACCAAACTTATATTAAAAATTGTGTATCAAACAATATATTTCTAACTATTGATAATTGTAAACATGATAAATTTAAAATCGATGTGCTATTTACGTTATCCAATGGACATTTACAGGGAAAGTGTATTTGCTATTTTAATTTTGAACAAGCCTTTTTTGTATTGGAACAAAGATAAATAAAATCTTGAGTTCCTTGATATACATGATTCTAACGAATTTCAGTGGCTGTACTCGGATACAAGACCTGGTTTTAACGTCTGTCAGTGAGGCCTATGATCGGATGATTGGAGTTTTTTTAAGCAAACTGGAATAACGTCTTCAGTGCTGCTGTTCCCAGACGCATACTGATTTGGGTTGGTGGCACGTGTTATGTTCCATGTTATAAACAAATTATGAAATAGAAAACAAAATATTTTGAAAGCATAATAATATAATTTCATAGAATCACTAACAGTATATTTTATCTGTCGTTGAAGGTATACAGTTACGTTTAATATATATTTAGTTAAAAGGATATAATAATGTGAAAAATATTTAGATTTCGCCATTAAATAACCTTCTAGAGTTTGATATATCACTTCAAATTATCAATCAGTCAATCAATCAATCAACGTGAAAGAAATTTCATTACATTAATCCATAAAGTATCCAATAATTTATCAAAGAAATCAAACTTTATTCTAAAATAGAACGTCAACAAAAATATAAAACGCACATACCAGTTCTTGTAGTTATCCTGTCTCCACAAACGTGTATATGTGAAAAAGCTGAGTATCATCAACCATGTATTCAATTGTGAATGAAGAATAACATATATGTCTTTTTTTACTTCAAATCCCAACACCAATTACATTTCGACATTAAATGATCTATAAAGAGATGATATGCTATGAAACAAATATACAAATTTTCGTATAAAGAATGCAGATCCATAACATTCGATAATCTCTGTTTTGCAGGTATAGATTTCGTCGTTACGAGAATGATAAACCTCAAAATATAACCAAAATTCTATACTGACTAAGGCCGAAAACTGTTACTTATAAAATACTAAATTTTACACTGTGTCCTAATAATGATTATTACATTTTCGTCCCATTGGCATATAATACTATGCTTTTGTTTTCTCCAAAGATGCAAGTTATACTTGAAAAATCTCATTCAGGTCAAAGTGTGATGCATGTCAGAAAAGGATACAATCTTGGATTGAAATAATTTTAGAAAATGACATGATATACTTACTTACATTCTGATAAAATTACAGCTATTATTTAAGTTCCTCTTTTCAATGCAGAGACAACATCGCTGATAAAAACAGGAAATAATTTAATGGAATGATATCGTTTTAAGACGGTACAAAACATTCAGGAACCGAATAATTCCTGCAATGTTGCGCTTCCATAAAACAGATAAAAGCAGATGAAATGTTTAATGTACAGTGATGTAAACCGATCTATTTATAATATTATACATATTTTTCAGTATTTTGAAAAGGCTATATTTTTTTATTTGCTGTAAAACTTACTTTTGTTTGATCATCGTCTATATAAATCATATGAATCATGAGATTCAAAGCGATATGTGTGTGTGTTCCATACTCATAGCAGGAAATGCCATAATGTCGAGTAAAATCGATATTAACTCGTGTTTGTATAATTTCTAAGAGGACGAGTTATTCGTTAAAGTAAAAATCGAAAAGTGATCCTACATTTTATGCAAATCTTTGTCTTCGAAGAAAGGCACTTCTGTGTCGACGCTTCTACGCACAAACACACAAACGTTGGGACAAAAAAGATGACTGAAAACAATGCGAAGCAAAATGATGTATTATAGGAAATGGAGATGATTTTCTATACGCAGCAGTTTAGGTAAAGCATTACAAAATGCAACAATCTTCGGATTCACTTGTATAGATTCCTTGAAATATATATTCATCTTTAAAAATGTAAAGATTTAAATATCACAGAAAAGATGTTGGAAAATGAAACGGTGAATGCTTATTGGGATGCCAATCGATGATTACCAAAATTTCAGCAAAGTAAGAAAAATAAGAAAATTTTATTATAAATAGAGAAATGACTACGAAACTGTGATGTAATATCGAATCTCTTACATGGTATTGCATACTGGACAATCTCTTCACAAATAAAGAAAAAAACTTGAAACAATATGAACGTCGTTCTACGTATGTAGGTTGAGAATACATTAAAGTGAACATGTGAACAGTGACGAAGTTTTAAGAAAAAAACCAACGTGGACAGTTTTAGTTTTGTTTGTTGTTTTTTTTAATCATATCACTCCAAGCAAGGCGGTAACGCCACTGATGCGCAGGGGAGTTACTTAAGAGTAAAAAGATTGAAAAAGAGAAAGCCGGAAACCACATCCTAAACAGGGAGCAAGGGATGAGCCTCTTCACCTCTTCAATAGACGTGAGTGGAGTGTGGACCGGGCGATAGTTACCATTAGAATGAGAGAGTTAAAATTTCTACAGCTCATATTGAGGAAATATTGTTTAGAATATTTGACCCTGACAAGATATTTTCGTGAACCTACCTAAGGATCTTGTGCAAAAGTTAGACTTGGACCGGGATTGGAAGAGATAGGAAAAATACAAAATTTAATTATAGCTACAAAGGAGTGGTAATTGCGATCTGTAATAGTTATCTACGTCCCGATGAGTTTTAATTAATGAGTATAATTCTAAGTACGAATTTTAAATATATATGTCAGAAAGTTAAATGGTATTTACAAGTGAAATCTGCACGTACACAATCGCCTTTATGTCACCACTGGAGAAACCCGCTTTTACCTTGACACAAAAGCGAATCAATGTGGCCGATAAGCATTACTTAATTATCTAATCTATCAAATCAGCCAGTTAGAGATTAAATTATATAAACGCAATACGTTTTCCACTATGTGAAATAAATTGGATAATATCAATATAATATTAATAAAAAACAAAATATATCTCTAGAGAGACCTCTTATTTTCTTCTTCTTCTTCTTCTTCTTCTTCTTCTTCATCTATGTGCCCTGTCCGTTCAGAAAGTAGGCGGTCATGGCTTTCCACGTCTCCCTATCTCTCGTGGCTCTTAGCACGCCTTTTCTTGTTGCACCATGCAACCCTCATTCCATCATCCATTAGGGCCTTCAAATATGTTATCCGTTGCTTTCCCTGTCTTATTTACCCTATATCTGGCCTGTTAGTATCAGGCTCTCCAAGCCATCCTTCCTCATTGCATGCCCCTGGAATTTCAGCTGTCTCTTTCTGATGCTCCGTATTAATTTCCTTTTTGTTTCCATTATTTCCAAAACTTCATTGTTCACATGCTCGATCCATGATATTTGCAGCATCCTACTGTAGAACCACATTTCCGTTGCTTCAGGTTTTTCGTTCATCTTTGATGATATTGTACGGCATTCACTGCCATATTGAAGAACTGACAGCACATAGCAATCCATTACTCTCTTCTTTGTTTTTAGCGAAATTGTCCTGTTTCTTAATACCTTACTCAATTTCTGAAATGCTTCTTTCGCCATGCCAATTCGCCTTCAGATCTCTGTGCCGCATATTCCATCTTCTGTTATTACACCAGTTATTTAAATGTTTATACCTGCTTGATTCTAGTATCTCCGACCTGTATTTGGCAAATTGGGCGGTCCTTTTTACTGATGACCATACATTCGGTTTTCTTGCAGTTTATTTGTAGTCCTCTCTTGTCACTCTCTTAAGCTACGTTCTGTAGAAAGTCTTTTAGTTTCCTTTCTGTGTCTGCTATCAGCACTGTATCATCTGCGTCTCTTAGGTTGTTTAAATTGTGGCCTCCGATAACGAATCCAGGCATAACTTCTAGGGTTCACAAAATATTCTCGCTGTACATAGTTGAACAGGTCCGGTGAAAAGACGCATCCTTGACTTACGCCCGTTTCTTTGTAGATCTACTGATTTTTTTATCTGTCCGTATACAAGCGGTTTTCTGCCAGTCATTTCTTGGCTATCTGAAGTTAAAGTGATCCTATGAAATCATTTGTAACTCGGAATACCGTATAGTAGATAGTTAAATCATTTTTATAGAGAAATGATTTTTCACAATCGCAGATCTACCCAGAATAACAAATAGTAAGCCATATCGACTTCCATACTGCTATATTTCAAGGCTACTCCAAAATTAATAAAATGAAAATGTTAGTGGTACTTAGACGCCGAGGGCTGTTGCAAGGAAAACGCCATTCCCCACATATATATTGACATTGATTGAGAAGAGAAATATTTTCGGGGACAAAGACGCATACATACAGACACACACGCACCGGACGCCCATAGCACAGAGGTAGAATGGTCGACTGACATTAATTTGGTCGGGTTTCAATCTTGACTAGAAGCAATCGGATGTTTAACCGTATTGATGAGCTCTGATGTGGCAAACTAGATATGTATGCCGGAGACTATCTATTTGTGTAATTATGCAGAAAATTTTCTTTTAGACTTGTCAGATTAAATAAATTGCAAACATTGAGTTTCCTTATTTTTAATAAAATCCGTTCATACTCACGGTCTTAAAAACGTATTAAAAAGGCCAGTACGCTCAAACTCTCATTCTTGATGAATTGCAACTGCTTCTCAGCTTTCTGTTCTCCTGCCTGTTGAAAGTCCTGTTCTGTGGTTCCTGTATTTAAAAATCTAGAAGAACACTCGGTCATCTCTAATTATTGCCTTATCACCATCACCAATTTTTTGCAAAGTGTTAAAGGCTATCATCAATGCAGAAATAGTTAAAGGTCTCACCACCCAGAAACTACTCTCTGACAGATGCTATAGCTTCCTTGTTCCAAGGTCTACTGGTGAGTAAATAACGACCATCACAGAGCATATATATTAGACCCTCGAAAAGAACGGCGAAGCTCGAGATGTTGCCCTAGATATATCCAAAGTATTTGATAGGATCTGTCCGGCCGGCCTTCTGCGCAACCTATATGGCTATGCTATCACTGGACGCTTGTTTTGTTTGATCCAATCTTTTGTAACAAACTGCATAATGAAAGCCGTCTTGAACGGACACGCTTCCAGATACTATTACACGAACGCGTGTAACTTCCTAGGGTAACTTCCTAGGTCTGACGCTCTTTCAGATTTTCGTCAACGATCTCACTGATATGATCAAATCCCATTTACACTGATGAAACCAACATTTAATCAAGTCTCAATCAGAAATCCACCAAATCGAAAAAAAGATATCCCGCTGGTAATCTTGAGAAGTGCGTCTAATCTGTGTTGGACGGAGTTAATAAATTGCTCGTAAACTTTAAACAAAATTGCTGTGCGTCAGCCAACATAGAGAGTCTCTACTACTTCCAACATCGACATGGATCAAACTAGTCTACACGAAAAACATACACTGCACCTTCTTGGCCCTCACCCTCCTAGCCAGCCTTAAGTGGAACGACTACATTAAATCAATAAATAAATCTACTGTGTCGGGCCGGGAATTTTTTTTCTCTGTCCTGAGATCATCTTGCACATATAGAAATGAAAGATCCGCCCATGCATTGAATACTGTTGTCGTATCTGGTCAGTCATGTCTGCTAGTCATCCTGAGGTTCATGACAGTCTCCAGAAATGAAATCTGCAATGTAATCGATCCCAAACTGGTAGCTCGACTCCTACCACTTTCTCAACAAGCAATGTGGCTTCCCTCTGTCTACAGATATTTTCATTGCTTCTGCTTCGATGACCTTTGTTTCATGGTGGCTCTTCCAGAAGAATTTACTCGAACAACCAAAATGGCAACAAGGTCCCACACTATTACAGTCAAAACAACCAAATGCAGCTGCCACTTCTACAGTATTAGCTTTTTTATTTCACTACCCGCCTTTATACTTCCGTATGCTTGCTTCCCTGATAGCTAAAATTTCCAAGTTTAAATCCAATCACCATTGCCGTCTATTATAGCTTGACACTCACATTTCTCTTATTCTTTCCCCAACACCCATGAATGTTTTCCCTATTCCTTTTTCACTCTCACGCAACTCTCTTCACACTAGTATTCCTATCTTTCTCTTGCCCATTCTCTAACACCCACTTGTAAAACCGGTTCCTCTTTGTTTCCTCTTTATTTTCTCTCTCCTCCTGTATAACCCATCACTTTCTTCGTATATAGCCCCCTGCGCACCAGTGGCAGTATTGCTTTAGTTATCGTGAAGTTATATATATATATATATATATATATATATATATATATATATATATATCCAACAAAATCTGTTGTATGTGCCTTACATTACGGACACTTCAGTCTTATTCCATGTCAAGGTAGTATTCATGTGAGGGAAAATATAATGTATAAATAAATACTTACAGTTAAATTAGAAAATACATACAAAGCTCAGTTAAAAGTAGAGCTCAAAATACTATAAACAAGTCAGGGATACTGAAATCCGCATGTACTAAAATTAAATACCTGAGAAGTGTTATAACAGAGAAAGAAAAGTTCGACACTGAGATCCGAAGGCGTAATGGCATGGCCAACGTTGCTTTTCAAATAGAATATTGAGAGACAAGAACATTTTGTTGAATTGAAAGAAGTGAGTAGTTTATTGCTGTGATGACTATCCTTTAATCTGGCAGCGAATGCTAGACAATCTCATCAAAGATGTAGGAAAGACTTGAAACAACCGAAATGTGGTTGTACAGAAAAGATAATATGGACCGAACATTTAAGCAACGATAAGGTTTTGGAGAGTATACAAACGAAAAGGAAACTGATAGTTAACATCAGAAAGAGACAGCTGAAGTTTCTGAGGCATCTAATGAGGAAATTAGGATTGGCAAATCTGATACCTACACTGCGGATAAAGGAAAGGGGTACAAAGGAAATCAATACGTGTCATAATTAATAGACTTCAGCAAGTGGATTGCGGAGCAGGTTTTGAAGGAGTAATAACTGAAAGGCTTTTAAGAGCCAGAAGCAATAAGGAAATGTCCAAAGCCCTGATCCCCTACGTCCTAAAGGTACACGGCACATAAAAGAAGAATATTAATGTAAAACACAAGTTTTATTGTCAACTATATATCTATAATAATGGATCTTATGCACTATAGATGATAAATTCACAAAATAGCCTGAAAATAAATACAATATACATAAATAACATTAGCGACCTGTCATAATAATTCCATCTGAAATAAATCAACAAAGATGTGCAGCAATATTTAACATCAACCTGAGATGCGTCTTCTTAAAATGTTGAATAATTTGATCACAATTATCGTAATGAAGAAAATAAGAAATTAATATTACATACTCTATTATAATATAGTGGTTTTCTTTTTCGAAAGGTAGCAGTAGCAAAACCAATTCACGGATCAGGACAAAATGAAAGTCTCCATAATGACGTCAACATCTGCAAAAAATTTACTCCCTTAATAGACAGGTTGGCTTAGTTTAATTTCTAATGTAAATGTAAGTAGAAAAAAGGGAAGCGTAGACAGGATAGTGAGGGTCACAAGCACTTCATGTAACACCAACCATGCTCATGATCAGGCTCAGGCTCAGGCTCTAGCTATATGCGTGGATTAAATTTTACGTATCAGGGATAGGCGTATTAAAATATAAAAATGAACATTCGGCTCAAAGATGAACACACAGAAGAGAATACATATGGCATCATCATTTGAAATTTTCAGGTTTCCCAAAATATGAAGATGTTGACAAAGGATTTATGTCTGCCACAAAGACAAGCCACTGGATCTTAAAAATGACTGAGGCACTCAGAAATACTTGAAAGGGCAACAGCACAAACATAGCAGTTTATTCAAAATTTTGATATCAATATCGAACAACTTATTTGAAAATTAGAAAAATAAAGTAAAAAAAAATAACAGTCATATATGTCCGTTTTTTTATCATAACTGTTTTGCACACGAACACACATACGCCTGCAGACACACACAATGTTATTTCAGTTTTTACAAATTATTCAGTCATTTTTACCCTAGCAATGCGATTAGATCATTAAGACGCTAAATATTACTGAGAGCTAAAGAACATTAAACCTTAGTGAGGAGCAATGACAAAATAAGAATAGAGTTCAGAAATAGAAAAATGTTTAAATATTAATCAACTTATATTCATCGGACATCAAATGAAAATGCCGTGACAAAATTGCAGAAAGGCAAATTGTCAACACTTGAAAGATTATGCTAGTGGGTCAGTTTTAACAATTGGCATTTAATTGCTGACCTAACAAAAATATCCTAATTATTCTAATGTTTCATATTCAAAACTAAAAACCAATAAACGCAAATTAACTAATTCCAATATCCTCTCCTCTCATCAGTCATACAATAAGGCTGCTACAGTCACACACACACACACACACACACACACACACACACACACACACACACACACACACACACACACACACCCCTCCATCACACTACTGTCTGTTACTGCTTACTTAAGGTAACTTAATCTCTCCAGAACTCTCCAGGACTCTCCAGAACTGTATAGAAGAAACAAAATGGAGATAATTTTTGAAATTTTCTTAACTTTTTTCTGTCAGCCAGCCTGCAACTTGGTGAGTTTAGCCAATGTGATCTTATTTTTTGAATTATTTATTTTGATTTGTATTTTGATTTGTATTTTTTATTTTATTTCGTTTCTTATCTTTTCTGCCTAATTTTTGTGTAAATTGTTGTTAATTATCAAATTTAGGTTTGATTTATACTAAGTTAAAACTTAGTTAACTTCAGTCACACATTTATTCTTTTTTTTAATTGGAGTAGATAGTACCTTCTATCGCCCGGTCTCACACTCCACCCCCTTCTTTTGGACAGGAGTAGAGGTGATCTCCTTGTTTCTTGTTTAGGAAGGGGTTCCCGGTTCATCTCTCTTTTTCGGTCTTTATATTGGTTCGGCTGGAAGCTTTTTGCAGTTGGTGAGTATGGTGGCAAAGTCTCTTCATTCTGAGGGTACCGGGTTGGCAGTTTCCTGGTTGCTGCTTCCGACTGGTAGTTAGGAGCCCGAACTCTTGCGTAGCGTCTCGAGAGGCTGCTCTGATCAACAGTTGAATAATATCGGGGTTCCTGTAGTGCCATTTCGCGCATGGACGGGCGTCCCTGCATGAATTTCCGATGGGCAACCCCGAGGCCACATTATGCTGCAGGCGGCGCCATTCTCCATCCTTCACCTGCTGCAATTAACGACCATCTGACCCTACTCTAGACCTCTCTCTATCCACAACTACAACCAACATGAAATTTAACAAACGAAACAGCAAACCTAAACCAGCTAGTCAGAAATCGCCCAAACATATCTGCGTTACCTTCACAAATATACGAGGTATTCGCAGTAACTTTAATAGTGTAGAGTTTTTCCTTCTAACTAACTCACCCGATACCTTAGCTATATGTGAGACTAACCTTGACCCTTCTATCCCCTCTTCAGAGCTGTTCGTTCCTGGTTACCTTCCTCTCTTCAGGAAGGACTCCAATGTCCATATGCATGGGCTTGGTGTATATGTCAGCGAACAACTCCCCCTAGCCAGGGTCACATCTCTTGAATCCCTTGATCATTCCTTCATGTGCTTCCGTCTCTCACTTCTAAGCTCGGTTAGCTATCTTTTCTTCCTCTACCGCTCCCCCTCCTCCTCTGACTGTACGTTACTTGATTGCATCTCTAATAACATCGACAGGGCCATTTCTTCTCACCCATCTGCCCAAATATTTGTGTTTGGCGATTTTAACGCCCACCACACCAAGTGGCTTGAAAACTCAGCCACCGACCTTGCTGGGATCCGCACCATGCACTTTTCAATAGCCCAAGCTCTAACGCAAGTGGTGGACTTCCCCACGCGTTTCTCTAAAAACCCTAACGGAAGGGACTCTTTACTCGACCTTTGTTTTACCTCCATCCCAGACTCCTGCACTACCAGGCAACTCTGCCCCCTTGGAAACTCTGACCACGCCGTAGTCTCCGTAAACATATCAATCCGCACTAACTCTTCCCAAGAAAACCAGACCAGCAGAATATCATACTGCTACCAAAGAGCCGACTGGGACTCGTTCAGGGACTTCCTCTGCGACGTCCCCTGGAACAACGTCTTTGATCTTCCTGTCGAAGACTGTGCCTCCGAAGTCTCCTCTTGGGTTAAGGCTGGCATCGATGCTTTTATCCCTGCCAGAAAATTCCAACTAAAACCTAATTCGTCCCCCTGGTTCTCACCCGCTTGCTCGGCCGCTATTGCCCACCGGAACCATTTCTTCCGGCTCTATCGAAGCTGCTCGTCGAACCAAAACAGGCGCCTTTTCACCTCAGCACGGAACAAGTGTAAAAAAGTACTGAACGAAGCCAAGAGGGCGTTTGCTACCAGAATTAGGCAACGCATAGCATCCTCTAAGTTTGGCTCCAATGATTACTGGCGTCTCTGCAAAAGCGTGCTCAGCAGGAACAAGACTTCAATACCCCCACTAATCAATGAATTTGAAGTTCTCACCTCCCCAGCCGACAAGGCTGAATGCTTTGCCCGTAAATTCTCAACCAATTCGACACTGGACTCGTTAGGAATACCTACACCAGACTTCCCACCCAGAACTAAGGCTCAACTAAATAACGTCCTCATCTCGCCCTCGCTGGTCGCCAAGATAATTGCGCAACTTGACCCACACAAAGCGAGCGGCGGTGACGGAATCCCAGTCATAGTACTGAAGAAATGTGCCCCAGAACTCTCCACTGTCCTCTCTAAACTCTATAACCTCTGCCTATCTGCTTCCTGCTTTCCTGCCTGTTGGAAGTCCTCCTGCGTAGTACCTATATTTAAGAATTCTGGCGAACCCTCAGACCCCGCCAATTACCGTCCTATTAGTCTCCTTCCAATCTTTGGCAAAGTTTTCGAAGCCATTATCAACGCCGAGGTGATTCAGCACCTTATGACCAACGGGCTTCTCTCTGACAAACAGTATGGGTTTCGCTTCACCAGGTCTACTGCTGATATGCTAACGACCATTACCGAGTACATATACCAGGCACTCGACAAGAATGGTGAAACCCGAACCGTTGCCTTGGATATCTCCAAAGCATTCGACAGGGTCTGGCATGCTGGCCTCTTGTGCAAACTGCGGAGCTATGGAATAACTGGACATCTGTCTGACCTCATCCAGTCCTTCCTCTCTAACCGCACATTAAAGGTGGTATTAAATGGGCATGCCTCCCAAAACTACCAGACGAACGCGGGCGTCCCTCAAGGTTCTATCCTAGGTCCCACGCTATTTCTCATCTACATTAATGATCTCCCCGACACCATTAGATCCCAAGTTGGCATGTATGCCGACGACACAACAATCTACTCCCGCATCGATCAGAAACCAGGTCTGGACGACAAAGTGAACCTCGCTGCCGCACTGGAAAGGGACCTCCAATCCGTAGTGACCTGGGGTAGGAAATGGTTGGTAAATTTCAATGCCTCTAAAACTAAGCTGTTATCAACTAACCACCATAGACTATCGCATCTACCTCCCATTAGCATGGGACAGGCTAGCCTCCCAGAGAGTAAAATACTACGCCTCCTTGGCCTTACACTCTCGGCGGACCTCAAATGGAATGACTATATTGAATCCATTGCCAAATCTGCTGCTATGAAAGTCGGCTCTCTGTGCAGGGCCCGGAAATTTTTCCCACCTGAAACTATTCTGCACATATACAAATCTACCATCCGCCCGTGTATTGAATATTGCTGCCATATCTGGTCGGGTGCCCCTGCTGCTCTCCTTGGGCTTCTTGACAAAATACAAAGGAGGATCTGTAACGTGGTTGATACTAACTTGGCAGACCGGCTGCAGCCGCTCTCACACCGGCGTGATGTAGCTTCCCTGTGCCTCTTCTACAAGTACTTTCACGGCTTCTGCTCCGATGAGCTTAGATCACTGGTGCCGCCCAAGCACGAATTTACACGAGATACTAGATTAGCAACTAGGTCCCACCCTTTTACAGTTAAACAAATAAGATGTAACCGTAAATTCTACTCCAACAGCTTCTTTTCTCGCGCTTCCCGCCTGTGGAACTCCCTTCCACAAGTCTGCTTTCCCGACAGTTACAATCTCCAGGTGTTTAAATGTAGGATCAATAGACACCTCCTATCACACTAACTCTCAACTATTCTCACAACACTCTCATCTACCCAACCCTCATTCTCGGTATCCTCACCCGCCTATCACCCACCCTCTGTTATTTCCTATATTTAACCAGCCTTTCTCCTCTCTACGTAGCCCCCTGCACAGTAGTGGCAGTGACATGCCTTGCTCGGGGTGAAACGCTTATAAAAAAAAAAAAAAAATATATATATATTTATTTCCGCTCTCACACCCTGATTGAGCACTCTGGAAAAATGGTAGCCTTTGAAAAACAGTAGCTACTCTGGCGTGTACGCATCGCTCATTCAGTAAAAATGAATTACAGCACCCTAGCTATTGAGCACGTATGATGATAATATATGCGCTAAAATGTCTACCTTATTCCACCTAACGCCCATAACCCAGAGGTAGAATCGCCGACTGACGCCAATTCGGTCTGGTTTCAGTTCTAGGTTAAAAAGCAATCGGAGTCTAACCGTACTGATGAGCTGTGATACAACGAAACAGATCTGTCTGCGGATGACAATCTATATATATATATATATATATATGTATTGGGAAAGTGTATGAGATTACGATAGTAGAAAAAGTTTACTGCTGACGCCTTTCGCTCTTCTGGCTTCTGGACCTCATCGAACTAGATTTGTTATGTCTGAACGGTTACATATGATAAAATTTTAATTCTTTAGCTTTGATCTAAGGGAATTGATTTAGAGTTTTTTCTTTTTCTTTCCATCACATTAGTTTGAAGGTAATCCACATTTTAATATTAGAAAATCTGCCAGGAATAGTGAAATTTTGTTAGGATTAAGGCACTCTCTAGACATTTATATCGTAGTGAAGTATTTTCTACTACGATTAGAGTGGCATTTTATTTATATCAACATTGTGGTCAGTCTCGTTACGGTGGGCACACAAAGCATTTGACATAATTATTTTGAAAATGTTTTTAAATAATATATTATTTAGATTCTTTGATGTTTTCCTATCTATGTTTGTAGCAATTATTACAAACGATGGACTAAATTTCATTTTCTGGATGTACTAGCTACAAATTTCATGTTTATTCTTTTCGTTCGTAGATTTCAGAGTGTTAGTTGGAAGAATAATATATTTTTTCATTCATTAGGTGTTTCAGTAGGTAACTATTTTATTAGGGAATATTTTATGCGCCTTTGGTTTTGTATTGAATATAAAATATTCAGGGTACTGGAGCGGGATGAATGTGTTTTCAATGTATTTCTCTTTTACATATAAATAATTTAAGCTGAATATTCTTAATGTTCTTAGGTTGTATTCGATGATCATACCGGATGTTATCTTGTTGTTATGTTGAGAACAAAAATGTATCAGGTTGGTTTGTTGCTTGATATTTTCGAATGGCAAGGAATTACGCTCTTCTATTTTGTACGTAAATTCCATTAAAATTTCGATTTTGATTAGTTGGTTTCACAAATCCATACAGGAAAATCCGTATCAGGAGGATCATCAATTTAACGAAAGTATATTTAACGAAAGTATATGTATTGTTTGGGTAAAAAACTTTAGAAAAGCCTGGATTCCAAAGACATAGATGACATCACTCAACTCTTTCGTAATCTACGTTTTTCTTTGTAACAATGATTACTAAACATGAAGTAGCATTGATTGATGGTGACAAGGCAGATTTTTATTATCTTAGCTATTTTTGGTGTGATGATTATTATATTTCGGCATTTCTCAGCTGGAACTTGGTATAGACGGATTTCATATCTAGAATAGCCATGCGTGTATGTATATATCTATATCTATCTATATATATATGGGAAAAACTACTAAAATTTTTAAGTTAAAATGTATTTTTTAGACGGTGTTTATTTATATCTATTATTATTTATATATATTTGATATTTCAAACCGGCTTCGGCCTTTTCTCAGAAACAAATGATTTTAAAATTTTAACTAGAAGCGTCTGTCGCGAGATGCGTCTGTCGAAAGATGTTTACATCACCTGATGTAGAAAGCGATTGATTGTTTCGAATATTTTTAAACATAAACCTAACTGTAATAATATTTTTATATGTTTTTAAAGAAAATTTTTAAAGTGTATCTAAAAGTGTTTTACTATTGAAATATTTATAAAGATTAAAAATACATAAGTCCCTATTTAACCCTTGCCTATATGTATTTAATTCTAAAATCCAGCATTTTTCTTTCTTTCTGCGTGAGTATGTGGAACTAAAATCGGAATCTATCAGTAAAAATTTGCAGTTTTCTTATGTGTGTCCTGGTGTGATTGAAGTGTTCAGTTATGGGGTAATAAAGGTTGTTTTGGTGTATGCTTAGTTTATAATTATTAAAACGGAATTTAAACTGTTTCCAGATTCACCAATATATTCACTATTTGTACATATTGAGCAGAAGAGAAAATATATTATTTTGGCTGTTACAGGTGAGGCGTGATGGGCTTAATTTGATGTTGGTGGTGGGTATAGAAAAAATACATTTTTAACTTACAAATTTTTAGCAGTTTTTCCTATAGATATTAAGACAGTGGGGATTATCACTATGCTATATATATATATATATATATATATAAACAAATTATGTTTTCTGCCAAAATGCAATGCTTTATCTATATATTTTCACCAGTGTTACTTTCTTACGCGCACGCACGCACGCACGCACACACACACACACACACACACACACACACACACACACACACACACACACACACACACACAAATATTCTAAAGAGATAAAAATCTTCATCATTGAAATTGGGACCCATAGCATGACATGACCTGTAAACTAAAATTATTTGACAATTATTTACATTATTAAGCGTCATATATGCCTGTACCTATATAAGCATCGTTGTTTATTTGGGTAGTCAACCTTCTATGGTACATGTTTCATTAAATACAAATAACAAGATAATTATGTTCAGTTTTTATATAATATTTGTTGCCTGTGAAAAAAATTTCGAATTTTTGTTTGCAAAATAATTTAAATGCTTATTCATTTATAGAACTTAGTAATAGTAAATATATTTATAATTCCCGATAAATGTATCCGTGACTTGTACAAACTAAAAATATCAAGTAATTTATTACTTCAAAATTCAAAAAAGCTTATTTTACTAAAATTCCATGCACAAAACCATTTATGAATCAACACCTTCGAAAGGAATTGCCTTCTCGATAAAAAAGTAATGAATATATATTTATATCAAATATACACTACATACCTCGAGAGTTAAATAAGGACTTATTGAAACCACTACAAAATTTACAACGAGTGTTATTCAATATATTTACTGGTCTTCAGCAAAAATGCGATATTTCTAAATATGAAAAGAAATCAATTGTAGATGTAATTATATTTCGACGGGTGTTAATTTAACTCCGCTTAGTTCCAGGGTTTGCCCCCTCAATACTTTCCTCTCCGACATTGTGTTAAAAGATACGCAGAAAAAAAGGAGGAGAAAGCGATGTCGAATTTCTAGGACAAAATGCCGTCTAGATACTCCTGTTCAGCCACTTGCTAGAGTCGCCAGTTGTGTTGGCAACTTGTATCAAATCGAATCTGAATAGCGCTTTGTAAGAAGTTGAAACAGATTTATTTGAGAAGATAATGCTAAAACATTAAGAAATCTCGGATCACTCAAATTACTGTCTTGCGCATTGCAAGCACAAATATCAGATTAGATTATTATTAATTAAAGTTATATAATCAGTACTGATGGCACAAGTGATTGTAATCTATAAATTAACCATTTCAATTAGGTTTCACCCATGAACCTCAAAAAGATCTTACTAACGAGTCTTTTTGTAAATATGTTACTGTACTTCGAGGCGAGATGACTTTAAAGAGTACCTGTCACCTAAAACTGCTTGCCAACTCTGCTGACCATTTCAAAACTCATTCCCCTAAGATTTGCATTCAATGACTATTATTCTCTAAATTTATAAATTCTTTTTAACACTATTACCAAAAGTGATATAATTTTAGAGTTCATTGGAATTTTTTAAAAGTAAAAATAATTTTTATTCTTAAAATAAATTTCAAATCATTACTTCGATAATACAATTCTTCATTAGACATAATGCAATAATTCGGCACTGCTAAAATTAAACGACGCATAAAAAATATTAAAAACACAGCCACAACATACCAACTCTTTTTTGAATAAAACTTCTGTCTTCTTTCACCATTTCTTACCGTTTTCAATAGTACATATTCTCCATTTAGAATAGCACAAACCAAAAACCTTAAACGTGATCAATAGCTAAACAGAATCCGCCTCAGAACGAACAATCCTGTGAACAATATCTTCACATACTCAGTCAATAAGAATAATCTTTTTGTTCGATAAAATAAAAACTTAACAGAAGTAGATTGTCACACAACTCGTGTTATAGAGTGGCTGTACTTATCTGATGAATACATCTTTGTCACATTGAGGTAACATTATTATGTCTACAACGAATTATTATTTGAAAGTAAATCTTTAAAATTATATACTATATTTACAGGTCATTTATTTCCATAAATTTTAATGTATTAAACATTCATGAAAAATTTTGTTTGAATTGAATACATTTGATAATATTCTCATATGTTATACAAAACCGCACAAATATACATAAAATAATTCCTATTCTCTCAATAGGCACACATGATTGCAAAAATACGTACGTATCAGTTTTTACCATATCACCGAATAGATAAGCTTATAATATGAGATAGACAATCACACGTAAACAGTAATGAAACTTTGGCTTCTTTTCTTCACCCTCTCTTTGGCTTCGTCAAGATCCCATAATTCTTCCTAGTGACAAAAATCGATATTTTCCAGCCGTTGCCAAAGAACGTCTAGCTAAAAATGATTTTGTCTTTCTCGCTTCCATTTCTCTACTTCAACTAATAACACATACTTCGCACAGTGGAATTCTTCTATACTAATTCCAATTCTTTCCCTTCCCTTTTATCCAATCATTTTCGGTTACCTCTATGTAATATATTAAAGAAGAATAGAAAAGAAAACGAAACTGCTTGCTCTTAAATATAGTTGCTGATGATAAAGGTTTCAAGAGTAGTAAGAATTAGTTGATCCAAAAATTTTATAGATATTCTAAGAAGACGACTTACTTTGTAAGATAATGCAATCGATCGAGAAAAAGAAAGCATTATTATTTTATGATAATAGCCAAGCAGAACACACGTCCTAAGGTATGAAGTGTCACTCCCGATAGAGATATGCGTATTCATTTTAATATTGAGCCTGAAACATAAACATGTTGGGTTTGCAAACGCTTTCTTATAACAGAAAATTAAGCAATATCAAATACTGAAAAGAATCCCGATTTTAGTGATGTGAATCATTGTAAATCTAATATATATTACGCTTGGGTGGAAAATCATAACTAAGTTGTGGAGACTTCGTTTCTTCCTCTGCGCGTTACTTTCAGATATATCAATCGTATCAGAGAAACGCACTTTTCGTAGACAACGACATGAATAGATTTATTGAAGATTTACTACACAGATAAAGATATTTGAATACGATGTAGCAATTACAAGTAAAGACAAAAATGTTATTCTTTACATTGCAGAATTTCATTCACGTTTTCAAATATATTTTGACTTTTAAAACAGAATCCTAAGCGCATGTTCATTCAAATATACGGATAAATTGTAGAAAATACATAGATTTCGTTCATTACATATATTCCAAAATGCATTATATCAAAGTTCTTTAATTATAAAAGGTGTGTATGATTTACTAATATTTGAATTGTAAAATAGTTATCTTATATATACGATATATACGATATATACGATAACTACGACGGTTTCGCTTAACAGTTCTGACGAGCTGTTAAGCAAAACCGTGGTAGATTATTGGCTCACTCTTAGATTTTCGATTTTATTTGCTATACTTTGACATTGAGTGCTTTGTGTACTCTGATTTCGTATTGAGCTCTTTATTTTAAGGTTTTCGTATTGGGTTTTTTTCTTTCTCGCGAATGCTTGACTTTTGCTTCAAGTATTTCGTTTGTTTCGTATTTTCTTCCCCTTCTTTTCCCTCCGAGTTAGTTCCCGCTGGGTTTCAAGACGATCTCATTTGTATCTTAATTATTGCTAGTTTTAACAGAATTAGTTCTGTTGCTATTGGTATTATTACTATAATTAATATTACTATATATAAATAATTTACACACACACACACACACACACACACACACACACACACACACACATATATATATATATATATATATATATATATATATATATATATAATTTAGGGAAAGGTTTTTTGCAGTTTGGGATTTCATTGGACTCGTTCTTGATTTATTAGAATGCATACATTGCTTAACCACACGTATATATATATATATATATATATATATATATATATATATATATATATATATATATATAATATTCATTGTTGTGGAAATTTAAATTAAAAAAATATGGTGCTACCATATTACGTAAAAGTGGTGTAGTGGGATGTTATTAGAATTTAAAAGATTTTTGTGTGTAAACTAATGGATTTTGAGATAATCATGTGTAGCGGTTTGAATAAGAGTTAGCATGTAAACAGAAGAAGAATTGTAAGTTGGTATCAGTTTTAATTATGATGGAACAAAAATGGTGCCAATATAATATTTGAATTGGTGCGATATTGTAAATTAAATTCAAAATATATTTGGCTAAATCTGTTTTTTTAACATATAAACCTAAATTTATGGAAGGACATAGAAATAAATCAATGATTTTAATTACTTAATAAGGAATTACTCAATTTAAATGTTAAGTAGCTGTTAAAGTAAGCGTAAATGCCAAATAGTTTTTATTTAGCTTGGGGGCCATATAATTAATAATGGGGTAGCTTGTATACTATAGTCTGCAGTGAACGGTTTGAGATAATTATATTTTTAGAAAATTTCAACAAGAATAACAAAATTAGTTCTTTCGTTTATTACTTCCCTTAGCATCCTCTTTAACTTAACCTGAATTTAAGTGATGCTGGTGTTTATTTATGAGCGTTATTGAATTTAATGTTTCGGAAAAACTAATATTTTTAATTCTGTGTATGAATACTTGTTAGAAACCAAAACCCTTTTATTTGACTTGATAATGTCCATCAGATGATGAATCATGTCGTCTCACGTAATTTTACTTACATCTTTATTTATAATACTTGTATAAATATATTTTGAGTTATATCTGAAATTTCACTCACTTACAAACACACACACATATAAGGTGAAATTTAGATTATTAAAAACAGAATGTTTTTTAAAATGTTATCAGTATTTCTTGATTAATATTAAATCTACGAAAATCATTAAAATTTCTGTCACATTTTAAATAATGTACATAATCGCTGGTGTTAAAAATTTTTAGTTGACATATAAAATATGTTGGATATATAATGACGGTAAAACGTTTAGCATATTTCACACGCACACCGATGAATCGATCAGAGGATAAAACAAGAGTATAACTTTTTCTCTGGTATTTAGGATATAAATGAAAAGAACCTACAAACAAGAGGTATATTAAAGTAGTGTGTCTATCTTGAAGCATGATAAATAAAAAAACGAGATTCCCTACCTTCTAAAAATGGCACTTAAATTGTTAAAGGGTATCGAATCCTCAAATCTTAAAAGCCCTCATGAAATGTGGTTTGACGTGGCGATTTTCGATGTAGTCTTTTTATCCTTGGAAGATCGGTGTAACATATTTTGTAAGATAATGCAATCGATCGAGAAAAAGAAAGCATAATAATAATGTAGTAATCAGTTACATTTAACTCTATCTAAGGAATTTATGAAAGCAAAACAATTATAATAACACTTTACATATGAGTAATGGATTTTATTTTCAGAGATACTATCTATAAATGTGTTTTGGTAATGTTATCGATAATTGCTCTGTTCCAGAAAAATTACTTGAATATAGAATAATCAGGTGTACCATTAATATCGATGACAAAATTAATGATGGCAGCTTCGTAAATGGAGATGTTTGTAATTTCGTTTGATAATATATCTTACTACAAAAGGCGTATTGCTACATTTTATATTTGAGAGATAATTATGTAAATTTTAAAAGATTGATTATAGGAAAAAATACCCTCTAATTTAAGATTTAATTATGATTTTACGATGATTAGAATTATTATTTCTTCGGGGTGGGAAAATGTACAAACATGAATAGATAAAATATATAAAACAAAATCCGCAACATCGAAATACTAAGAATGAATATCTGTTATAAAAATTAATAAACCAAAAGAAAATAAACGACTACATACGGCTCCAAGTATTACAAATTATGCAACTCTATATATTTGTTTTAATTAATCCATAAATGACTGGATTATATACAATATCAGTAGGTATCATAATTACTGAATAACACGTGGTAATTGCGATCGCAATTCTTTCCCGCATTAAGAACTCTGCCTTATTTAATAAAAAACTAATCTAATTTCATAATTCAATCGTATCTGTTGATTCATGTACACATGGCTAAATCCGTACATGTATTCGTTACAAATTGTCATTGCAAATACGCCTAGAAGTAAAATAACACATAAAGAAAGCACAAATATATGGAGAGGATCCTCTCCAACTGGTGTTTAGCAGTCGTTCTTCGTAGTTTCGTTACGCACTCTTTTCTTAGTTTATATATAACGAAAGCAGTTTTCAAATGGTTCTGACATCGAATCAAGATCTTGTTATCATTCCTTTAACTCCATAATCGATTCCAACAAGCTTAATACTCACCGAATGTACAGGCTCGTTCGTGTCATATCACCTGCCTGTGACATCTGACACGATCCAATTTCACCTTCTGTCTTCCATCTTGGGCGTAATGAAAATAGTTCTTGTCGTGTACAGCATGAACTTGATTAACCAACTACCGTATTTACTTTATGATGGCAAGCAGATTTTGTTTATAAAAATCATTGTCAAACGCCAAATAAAATTGAATCGCAATGAGTAGGTAATGTTTAGGATGTTTGTCTACCGGGATAGAGAGGTTAATTTTTGATTGTATTATCTTTTTTTAATGATTTGATCCTTAGCAAAATGGGTCGCACCGAGTACTCAGGAGGTTAAAATGAAAGAAAATGCCCAGAACATTTGTTATTGAGGAAAGAATAAAAGATGTACGAGATTCAAGAAGATAGAAAATCTCGTCGCATTTAAACTTTTAGAGACTGTAGCTCTCTGAAAATCAAGTAAATAGAAGGAAGGGTGGATGCGAAAAAGAAGCTGTTGGATTAGAAGAAAGAATTACATTTAACTGTTTTGACAGTAAAAGAGTGGAGCCTAGATGTAATCTAGTACTACGCTTAAATTTATGGGGTCGGAGCACCAGAGAGAAATGTTAGTCAGAGTAGATGCCATGAAAATATTTGTAAAAAAGACAGACGGAAGCCACTTCATGTCGTTGTGCTAGTGACTAAAGACGAGATGCCAAGTCAAGATTGATTATATTGCAGATTCTTTTTAGATTTTGCCGAAAACATTTAGATGAATAGCGGGAGTACCCAATCGGATATGACAGAATATAGAATGAAAGAACGTGTTGAGGATTTGTAAATGTGCAAGATGGATTCTGTCGAGAAAAAAAAACTTTCTAGAAGAATGCGCTGACCTAAAACACATATTCGTGTATAGAAATATGAAATCAACGATATGCTTTCGTTTATGTTTATATTTGTCTTTTAATTTTTGAACCATGTCACCGAAAATAATGAAGTAATTGTAGGAATATGATTTTGTCTTCGGCTTTGGCAAATCTCTAACGAGCGCAGCTAATTCGAATTGTACTGGGCCTCATTGTCATACTGTCTTTTGTTTAAGAGTGATGTTTGTTAATTTTGACATGTCTTGCCCTCATTGGTAACTTATCTCTTTATTATAATTTATATTTTCGAAAATAGTTTCGTGTTCATCGATTGAAAATTTTGAAGTACAACATGTTATCGTGCAACATGTTATCATTTCTTCGTAAAAACGTTTCTTGTCCTTTCAATTACTTCAACATTATAAACAATGCATATGCATGAGTAATCAAGTGACTCAGTCCTCAAATGAATTGTTGGTCAAGATCGAAAGGATATTTTATATAAGTATGTTTTCATGGATTTATGTTTTGGACTTGTATATTTGATTGTTTTTTATCGAAATACAATTGTTTTCTATCAATTAAATTGCACACCGAATAACCAGATCATAATCTCTCCCAATATTATCTTTATTTCAATCAAAAGAAAAAACACAAAAATGTTTGTGAGTAGTATTTACAAAAAAAATAAATGTTATTCTGCTCATATATTAATGCTATTCTTAGTCTGTGACTTTGCCACCAAGAATAGAATTACTAGGAACTTAGAATTCTCGACGGCATCTTTCTCAGAGTAACAACCCCAATGTTTCCAAGGGAGGAAACAGGAAATGATGAATTCAAGAGATCTCAATGATTGCATCAGCTGTGAAAGAGGGTTACGAATAAGGGACATCATTACACAAAATTATGACAGAATCAACGACAGAATTTTGCATGACTTATTCCATATGTGCCATAAAGGAAGCTTATGAAATTAAGTTTGTTAGTAACTTTCCGGCTAGATTGAGTTCCACCTTAAACAAATTCTTACTATTGACACTTTCTGCCATTCTGATTTTCTTTAAACTCTAACCAACAATTCCGATTTCAAAGAGCAATAAAAAAAATAAATGACGGGTGGGGACATTTTTGTGAAACTAGAATTTTTTAGTCCTGAGCCTGCACGTTGACGGTGTAGTCATCAAAACGATCATTATAATAAAGGAAGCAATCCATAAAAAATAAACTGAATTATTGGATACAAGATAAAACCGCAAATAACGATGGATTATCATATTCCCACAAGCAGATCATAAAACTAGATATTGAAATAGAACGTATTTCTTTCTTGACAAAACCAGAACGTGAAAAAGATTTATTTCTTATTTTATATATATATTTTTGACATACCATGAATTATTAATGAATGATCGATATATATTTTAAGTCTTATCAATCTTCTGTCGTTAATTTGTAGCAGAAGGATATTTATGTATTCTAAGAATAACTCTCTTTTCTTTTGCAAATGAATACTGTATTCACCATTTTTAGAGATAATGATTTCAGATATATGTAATATTTGAACTATTGCTGAGGGAAAGAAGTGAGTACATACTTTTCCCAAGTGTATTTGGACATAAAATTCAACTAGACTTTAAACTCAGTTCTCATATATGACATGCCAAAGAGATAACCATTACACAACCCGCTCATCCAACCAAACGACACAAGATATTTTAAGCAGCTACCCATCTAGCTACTGAATAAACTCGATGTTCGAATTATTAATGGAATAAAACTTTTGTTATTCAATTACTATCACGATATATTTTATGCAAAACGAGAAAGGAGTACAGATTTTTGCCTTTTTCTCATGTTTTTATTTGGCGCTTATGGACTAGAAAAATGAAAATTTGTTTTGATGTAATATCAGATCTATTTTTGTTTGTTGTTTTGCTAGATCAAAGTCGAGTATCGTGTATAATCATTGGAGACACTTAGAAATGAATCTCATAGAACTAAGCTCAAACTGGCTTCAGTAAATATGAATCAAACTTTGTAAGATTATCTTGCTTTTGTTCTGGTTGATATTAAATAATGATTTTTAGTTTTAGATTCTACTCACCAATCCATCCTGTTGGGGAGAAAATCAAAAACAATTATTTGGAAATTATATCAGCACAGATGAATTAAAGAACAAACAGAATAATCGATGTATTTTCTTCTGTTGAATTTAAAACAGATTCATAAATCACGAATCAATAAGCTAGGCATATGTGTACACATCAGGGGCTGGAAGAAAATCACATTTTAATGAAACTAAACAATATATCTGAACAAGAGTTAATTACACTAATTGTATCTTAGTTGTTATTATATATATACATTTTAATTAAAAATATAATATCTACTCAAATAGAATTATTGATTAAAAATAATAGTCACACCCAAAATTAAATATATTGGTCATTAATTTTCTTTCATTAATCTCCTGAAGTTTCCAAACAACATATATATATATATATATATATATATATATATATATATATATATATATATAATCATTTCATCCCAAATAAAGCTGTACTACCATGTCAAAAAGAGGAGAAGGAAGAGAAAGAGAAACAAGTCACAGGGAGGATCAAAGAATGAGTAAAGTAGGATAGAAACACTTTACTCATTGTTGTGCGAGAGTAGAGTGAGAAGGGAGAAGAAGAAGATACAAGGGGTGTCGAGAAAGGATATGGAAATTTACATACCAATAACACTCCTGGAGATTGTAGCTGTCAGGTAAGTAAATATACAGAAGAGAGTTCCACAGGCTGGAAATGCGAGATAAGAAGCTGAGAGAATAGAAGTTGCAAATACACTTAATTGGTTTCACTGTAAAACGTTGGTACCTAGTCACCAGCCTAGTAGATTAAGTAACTTGATGCAGAGAGTGCACCAATGAGCTAACCTCATAGAGGATAACCTGTAAAAATATCTGTAATAAAGACCAAGGGAATCTACAACATGTCAGTGTGAAAACAACTGCATCGTTCTATTAGTTCGGACTATTATATTCCAGACTTGCAAACATTTGTGATGTCAAAAACAGCAGGTTTTTGATCTTATCTCTTCTATTGTTCTATATGGCGGAGATAGAACTAAATAGAAATTATGTGATATAAAATATCTTATGTATATTACATTTTTAAAACAATTTGATTCTGCAGTTTTTCCAGATTTTACGGAGAAAATAGAGAAATCATTTCTGAACTTGAACGAACCCTGGATGACATGTACTAAAGCGTATTCATTTGTGATGGTAAGTTTATTTGAAACCAGACCTCAAGAATAACTCAGTGAATAGTATATAACTGAGAGGATACGACATAAAAAGAAGAATAGCATTTATACATCTCCGTGTGAACCATATTTTTTTGCATTCACAAGGCACATGAGTAATCCAAACGAGGCTTCCCGACTTGAAAACCTACTGGGACCAAGTTATTTTCATATTTCAAGGGTAACTCATATATATATATATATATATATATATATATATATATATATATATATATTGTCATCCGCAGACAGATCTGTTCGCTGTATGACAGCTCATCAGAACAGTTAGACAGCCGATTGCTTTTTACTCAGGATTGAAGCCCCACCGAAATGGCGTCAGTCGGCGATTCTACCTCTCACCTAGGGCTCTCGGTAGAAGAGGCAGACCTTTTAGCATGTATATTATCATTATACACGCCCAATAGCTGAGAGTGTTCTAATTCATTACTGAATGAACGATATATATATATATATATATATATATATATATATAGTTTATCGAGGCAGCAGAGAATTTTCTAAGCATATACTGTTAGATATAAGAGACAATGAATGTCTATTATGTTTAATCATGAGCTGTTCTAAACATCGTATTTTGCATTTAATTTCAGTTGAAAATAAAGACAAAAATTCTCCAACATTAGGACAATTTTTATTACGTTAGTTTTAAGTTTTTGGATCACATGTGCTATCTTCAGAGAGGTTACAAGGACGTTAACACAAAAACATCTACCATCAGCGACGATTTTATCTTGTGTTGACACGAAACTCTAATAAGCAATTTTAGTCAACAATACAATAATCCTCACTCATACACAGTAAAAAGAAACTTCAGATATTGGAGTTCATCGACATTGAATCCAAACAAACCACACTTAATAAAATCACGTTTAAATCTGGTCATAACACATTACATTGCATTTAAATATATGGTTCTGTTATCATTTCGAGCTCTTACGCGGTGTGACGTCATAGAACCGCATTAGAATTTTGCGAACTGCGTTTGCTATTTTTGCTAACTGTTGCCGTTGCTTAGCGTTATCTTTGATTGAGTTTGTATAGTCAAAAAATACAGCATGAAATCATACATGAGTTAGGCTGCCAAATATTAAAAATTTCCTATCCGTTTAATCTGAATTGTAGGTGGATATTTCTTTACACTCTCCTACCTCTTTCTAACAGATGTGTGAAGCTATTTCTACTCTGTTCATATTTGTATGAAAAATGCTTAGATGCTCTATATTTTTGAGCTTCGCCGGCACTGACTATTACAGTTAAGACACTTCAAGCTGCATTTACACAATCAAATCATCATCAAATGCATCATATTCTAAATATACATAAAAAAGAACTTCCACTCAGAGAGCTTTTCCCAAGCACTAAGAACTTTTGAAAGAAACTCTTGATTGACTACTCGCTCGAACAGACCATTTTCACTTCTTCAACTCAAGTCACATGTGATATATATTTTATTTACCTACATTTTATTCGCATCATAAAGACGTTCATATTGATCAACCTATTCTTTACACCTGTACGAAGAGTGGTTGTTGAACATTGCATTACAGTGAAACCGATAAAATGCAAAGGCAACTTCTACTCCAACAGTTTCTTTTCTCGCACTTCCCGACTGTGGAATTCTCTTCCACATGATTGCTTGCCCGACGGTTACAATCTCCAGGAGCTTAAATGTAAGGTCAATAGACACCTCCTAACAAAATAACTTCCATTCTTTCAAACACTCTTCCCACCCACCCAACTATCTATCACCCCCCCTTCTGACATTTCCTATATCTAAACACTCTTCCTATTTAGCTCCCTCTATGTAGCCCCAAGCGCAATAGTGGCAGTGGAATGCCTTGCTTGGAATGAAATGATTAAAAAAAAATGCAACATCTTTAGACACTAAAATGTAAATGATAGTGCTACATATGTAAATTTATAAGTGTGTTCTGTTAATAATCAAAAAGTGTTCAAATTTTCTGTAATAGGCTACAATTGCTAATCTTTTCCTATTGTTCTAAAATTTTTATATATTTCGTCGCACCACCGTTAAATAATTGACCGGTAATTCCGTCAAAATAGCCAGAAATGTTTAACATATTTTACTTTGATGCTATCAGAATTTCTCGATTGCAGAATTACCATTAATTAGATTATATTCATTCACACTACATTATGTACGCTTCTTGGACTGTCTTCCTCATCTTTCTTCCAATGTTTACAACCTTTCCACCGTAGTACGCCCCGGCCTTCAGGTACTAAGAATATTGAACTGATCTCTTTATTTCAGTCAGGAAGGTATATCAATCTCGTTCCATGTGCTATGCCATTTCCGGATGCGATGTTTCTGTCTCACTTTAACGCTTTAATTTATTTGTTCACAGCTGTATTCAGGTATTTAAAATACAACTCTTTGATTCAAGTGGTTAGGACTAACCAACACCTATATAAACAGAGACATGTGTATTTGGGTAACATTTGGGTCGTTTTGAATGGGCATGCCTCTTCATCCTACAGCACAAATGCCGGTGTCCCCCAGGGCTCTATCCTGGGGACAACAAACTTCCTTATTTTGATCAACGACCTCCCAGATGAGATCAAGTCCCAAGTAGGCATCTACGCAGATGACACCACAATATACTCCCGTATCAGTAAGAAAGCTGGCGTGGCGGACAGACATAATCTCGCAGCTGACCTTGAACGGGATTTACACTGTGGTGAATTGGGGCAAGCAGTGTTTTGGCAATTTCAACGAGTCTAAGACCAAGCTGTTGTCTGTCAACCATTACAGGCAACCTCTCCTGTCTCCCATAAGCATGGATCAAGCGATTCTCTCTGAGTGCAATACACTGCGCCTCCTCGGCCTTACCCTCTCTTCTGATCGCAAATGGAACCGCTACAAGCAGGTTGAGTAACTGTGTCGATCCAGGCCTTTTTTTCCGCCTGAATCCATCCTGCATATATCCAAGTCTACCATTCGACCATGCATGGAGTACTGCTGCCATTTATGGTCAGGCGCCCCTGCCGTTCTCCCCAGTGTTCTCGACAGGCTCCAAAGGAGAGTCAGTAACGTGATAGGTGTTGACTTGGCGATTCGACTTGAGCCACCTCCCCACCGACGAAATGTGGCCTCCCTTTGTCTGTTCTATAAGTACTTTCATGGCTTCTACTCATACGAATTCAAGGCACTGGTGTATCCTCAACAGGTTTTTGCTCGTGCAACCAGATCGGCAACTGGATCCCACCCATTCACCGTTAAGTTAGCCAAGTGCAGACGACAATTCTGCTCCTGCAGCTTCTTCTCTCGCACTTCCCGCCTGTGGAACTCGCTCCCATATTCTTGCTTTCCTGACGGCTAGCACCTCCAGAAGTTTAATTGCAATGTCAGTACTCACCTACTAGCCACTTGAATCTAGCCTTTCCCCCACCCCGTATATCCCTCCTTTTCTCTCCTAGCTTGAAACTCATCTCATCTGCATTCTCATCTTTATGTTGCTCTTTTCTAATTGGTTTGTTCTCTTGTCTCTTCTAATTAATTTTCTTTCAGTTATGTAGCCCTCCGCATATTAGTGGCATTTCTGCCTTGCTCGGGGTGAAATGATTAAAACAAGGCAGTGATGAACTAAGTACAGACATTAAAATGGTTTGTACCACAGTTTTATCAGTTTTATCAGTTAGCATCTATTCTTAACAATATACAGCAAGCTAGTCAGTCCCTAACAATTTTACTACAACACTTGAGGACTCAGCTTGACATGTTTTCCTTGGCTCACTTGTTCTCGAGTATAGTGACCCATGGACATTTAAGCGTATTTTTAATCAAGAAACAAACTGAGCTAACTCACCATTTAAGGTTACCGGTAGACCCCTCTAAGAAATTATGTAAATATTATAATGCCCTGGTTGTATAACTTTGGTAGAGGACAACACATTACTGGTTGTAGTTTCCATGCTGTTATTGGACTGGGAAAGTTTGTTCGGGATATATCAATTTATAGATTTACATATTCCGTATCCCCGACCACAGCATGGCCAGGGGGCAATAACCAGATGTCAAGTTGAAACAGGGCATATAGTTATGAATACGGCTCTAACGAATTTTATGATGCTAGCCGAAGAAGAATCTGTTATGTGTTAAAACGATGCCTTGGGAAAATGTATCTGACTGAATCCTAACTATGTTAACTGTGGACACCGACTCTGTATACACGAATTATTTAAAGACGAAGAAGGAATGCATATCTGAACAGAACGGAACCGGTATGGGGAGGAAGCGATCCAATTAAACCTGAGGGCAGGAGCCGAAGAACGGACTCTTGTCAAGATGTGACTGAACCCTTCCCCCTTGCAGTGAGTAGGTTGGCAACACAAAAGAAACAAGCACTAAGAGAAATATACATAAAACCATAGACTTGTGTTTTGGAACATTTTTTTGATGAAACAACATAGTTTTCCTGAGCGTCTGATTCAGACAGAATTAGTAACTTCGCATAGTACTCTCCATTGTTGATGTGGACTCTTGGAAGATAGTCAATAAACACAATGCTTTTTGAATAAAATATAAAAGCAAAAATATAACAAATTGAGGCATTTATCTTCCCTACAAGTGAAACTATATAAGCCTTTTTTAGAGCGAGTCAAATGCGACGTTCTTTTGCAGGATTTGTCTATTTGTTTCTGGCTCAAATTAATGAACCCAACGTTCATCATGTGTTAAGAAACGATCAAAGAAACTACCTGGATATGCTTCAAACAATGTCAGATATTTCTGTGAGGTGATCAGACGTATCAGGCACTATCGTAATGCAAAGCGCCTTGCGTAGAATATTCTCAACTCACTCACATTATAACCTAATATTATTGGATATTTGATATATTGTCAATCGCCTCTCATCCATGTGGTGAAAACCATCAATGGTTTCTCGCTGGTGGAAGAAACTAGTACTATGGAAAATGTTTAAACGAGTTATATGACTTAATGTTAAGAGCACGGATATTTCAATAAAAGATCCGCCTTGCTGTGTTTATGGTGTTAAACCATTATTATCCCCTTTGTGTTGATTTCATTAATATAATTTCTTTTCGCACAATGTCATGTAGCAATGTTCTATGGAAACTACAATTCTGCTTTTTTGATTCAAGGATCAACCAATTTTTACCTTACTCATCTTCATTACATACACTGTCTAACTCCCTCCTCCCTTTCGGATTCACTCAGTCACCATCTACCATTTGTGGGAATTGAATTGCGTGAACTATCAGTAAAATCAACATAATAACAAACGACAAGATCAGACTTTACGTCCAATTAAAAATTAATGTGTGGCTATGCAATGTTCAGGCTTTTCTGACATAGTGACACGGCTTGAGTAGTGACTGATGCAGTAGAAAGTATGTGAGCAAGATACAAAATAATACTGCAGTACAGCGTTTCATATTAATGACTGATTTAACAATAATTTATTTTAAAATTTTAAAATGCAAACAAATGATAGGCAGATTTGTCAGTCAATTAAATTTAATAACAGCCACACACGCACACACACACACACACACACACACACACACAAACACACACACGTGTGTGTGTATGTGTTTGCATTTATATTTAGGCTGCATTCGTCATATAAGCACTTTTGGCTAAATAAGATAGACATATTATATCTACTTATTTTATTTTAACCAATTTAGAGCTAGGAATGGTGATTAAAGTACAAACAAAAGTGCTGTAGTTGTATCCAGTGCATTCAATCTTATCCTCTTAGAAGGTAGATTGTTAAAACTATCATTTTTTAATATTGCCCCCATACTTGTCATTGATCTTGTTTGATTATGGGCCTTATGTTTTAGTTATTCATTAGTATTTGTTCATTTTAATTCTTTGTTCTCGTTTGTTAAGTTGTCTTTTGCAATTTTAAACAGCCTCTTCACAAGGTTACGTTATATATATATATATATATATATATATATATATATATATATATATGTGTGTATGTGTGTGTGTGTGTGTGTGTGTGTGTGTGTGTGTGTGTGTGTGTGTGTGTGTGGCTGTGTGTGTGCGTGCGTGTGTGTGCGTCCGTGTGTGTTTAGGCAGTATATTCTCATATAAGCATGTTTGGTAAAATACTTTGGACATATTAAGTCTATTTATTTTATTTTTCTCCCCTTTTAACCAAGAATAGTTCTAGTTCTGGTGATTAAAAACAACAAGAAATGTGCTGCAGATATTTTCATTTGCTTTATTTTACCAAGTGTTTCCTGCTTTAATCAATATCATCTTTTATTGGATGATTGCTACGGCAAAATTACTGTAATTTTCCATTATGAATTTCTTGTGGTTTTAGCGTTAAGAGTTTTGGGCATCAAGCAGGACGTGAGGACAATTTCAAAATATCATGGTATTATGGGTGGTAACTTAATTTTATATTTGCAATACTTTGAGAAAAATTATTATTTAAATGTTTTAAACAAGTCTGTTGTAATTGTAATTCTACCAAATAATTACAGCTTAGATATGTAAAAAAAACAAAAAAAAAAAAACAAACTTGAAGTTTTAGACGATTTAAGACATTGCGTTGCCATATTCATAAGCGGTTTTGTATAGTAACGGTCGTAATTCTTTATTAAAGAGAACCTCTAGAATTTGAAGTATTTTTGTTATTGTGTTAATGTCATTATATTTAAATGACATTAATAAAAACTAGAAATCCAGAATGATATATACGTATGCAATATTAATCGATTATATATATATATGTATATATATATATATATATATATATATATATATATATATATATATATATAATCGATTAATATTGCATACGTATATATCATTCTGGATTTCTAGTTTTTATTATGGCTGAAGCTATGTTTATGTTTATTTTAAATCAGAAATAAACGGATAATCAGTGAATTGAAGAAAGCAAATCATTTTCACACTTCACAGAAAACTTGACATAAATTTCACGGTACATTAAAATAGTTAAAGATGCCTTTTTGAAGTTGAATAAAGTATTAATAAACAGCAATGTTTCGTAAAAGAACAAAATAAGAATTTAGAACAGAACTCTTTATTCATTCGACGATGATAGATAGTTCCATTTCCATCGCCCATGTCTAGGGATATCGTCAAGTACTTATTTCCATCCTGGAGATGTGCACTTGTACTAATCGGAAATATCAAATTTCAAAGAAATATCAATATGCTTATGTTATAGTGGTACGAAGAGGAAATAAGTTTTAGGCATTCGCCTGACTTTTCTATGACACTGCCCGAGACATTGGCAATTATGGCTCTTCCAATCTTCCTAACATTTGAGTTCTAAACAATATTTCACTTTATTGTCCATTGTTTCCATTACTATGCCATGCATTTACACTAACTCATTCGATTCCCCGGACATTCCTATTATCATTTTCTACCTAAATAGAACGTCGTGAGTATTAAGTTTTTTATGTAGTCTTTCTTTATAATATGTATTCAACAGTCTCTTTCTAATTTTAAGTATGGTTGATTTTCTTCTTTAAATTTTCGTTAGGGCATCTTCTTACTCACGCAGTCTGTTTATGGCTTTCTCAACATTCCTCTATTGCTTTTGGGTCGCTTTTTAATATTTAAAATAAGTATCCAACATTCAGTGCTATAAATATTACATAGCAGGCTCGTACACTTTTTATTAAGTTCAAGTCGACAATATCTGAACCGTATTATTTTTTCTAATTTTCATAGACAAGGAATGTAATGCGTTACTAAAAAAGTCAGTAATGCTAATGAAAATTTTCAATTACTTGATTAATTTATTATTCCCTGAAAAGAGGGAATATTCAAACATATTGTTTCTGCAAAATCTGGCAGATCAAAAATTTCAGTTTATATTTTAGTGTCTTATTTTGTAATAAGAGAAAATAGAATCAATGCACACATTCGTAAAACTTTAAGTGTGACACTTTTGCCTACCTAACTGGGTGTGGAGATTGTTCTCGTTGACAGTCGTGACGGCACCAATTGTGACACTGACATCCGGCTGTCCGGTTGGTTCGGTCGCTCGCTGGTTCTCGAACGGATCCCGCTGCGATGCTGT
Organism: Ascarosepion bandense; assembly: GCA_037127315.1. Taxonomy (NCBI): domain Eukaryota; kingdom Metazoa; phylum Mollusca; class Cephalopoda; order Sepiida; family Sepiidae; genus Ascarosepion; species Ascarosepion bandense. The sequence continues at coordinate 12,096,604 of JBBBDQ010000190.1, forward strand.
CGAAACGGTACCCGCTGTGTAGATGTTTTCTTGCCGCTGTTGCTGGTCGTGATGATCTCGTCACAAAAGCTGGTTTTCAAGACGTCTATTGCAACAACGGACCACTGCCCACGTTGTGATGTGATTTGATCTCAGAAAGTCGCCTTTTGCGATTTCAGTAGCCGTCTTTCCTCCAGAACCAGACCGGACACTGGTGAACACTTGTGGTTATAAATAAACACGCCACAAAAAAAAATTAAATATATGAATAAGGTCGAAGACACCCGGAGAGTTCCGAATAAAGTCTTTATAATAATAAAAAAATATTAATTACGAAAGCAGAAAGTATAATTATCGGAACGCCAGTTTACAACGGAGGGAGGATTAGCTTAAAAATAACAGAGCTTTCGATCTTCAAATATAAGTGTATTTTCCAAGTGTCGTTAAAAATATCCGAGCTTTTCAATTTATTTTGAAAGTCTTTTCACATATTTTCTATAACCAGAGCTGTCAATTCTCTATGCAACTTTTAAAACAACAAAGTTCTTTCGGTTCCTTATCAGAGCTTAAAGGAATTTACCGTATCAGAGGCGGCTAATGGCGGCGACGTGACGCCGGCTGTGTGGGGTTGGTTTATCCTTGTCGCATGGAAGCTCTCTCCCAACTCAACTTCTAAGCAGTGTGGGCTTTTTGTCAAGAATATTCAGAAATTTCAATTCTCCCACATAAGTTTTAAAACAATAACGTTCTTTCGGGATTTCTATCAGAGGCGCATTATTCAACAGTAACTCTTTAAGTTAATCGGCGGAGCAGAGTTCTATGTCAACACAAAATAAAATCGTCGCTGATGGTAGATATTATTGTGTTACCGTCTTAATAACCTCTCTGAAGTTTGCTCATGTGAGCCGAAAGCTTAGAACAAACTTAATAAAAAAATATCGAAATGTTGGAGAATTTTTGTCTTTATTTCCAACTGAAATTAAAGCCAAAATACGACGTTTAGAACGGCTCATGCTTAAACATAATACACATTCATTGTCTCTTATATTTAACAATAAACATATATATATATATATATATATATATATATATAATGGAATCTCTGTCAGTTTTAAGGAATACGGATCCGACAAACTCACTGAGATTTTTGTTTGTGTCATATGTAATATGTAGCTCAGCTAGTGACCTGCATACAAGTCAGAATATTGGGCAACAGTTAGGATCTTCCAACATAGATAAAAGGATATTTGCTGATAACTTTTACCGTTGAATTTAGTCTCTTAAGTAGTTAATACGTCTGATTTCTAAATTTCTGTTAACACTGGCACAGGAATCACTAGTTATTTCTATACAGGGCAAATCGCACGAAGTTAGTATGTAACCTATTTAAAACTGAGTGGTTACTTTTTAAATTGTCTTTATACCTGAGCCACGGCCGAACAACAATTCATTGTCCACTGTCAAGCTGATTATATAATAATCTTTCTCGTCGATTTTGATGTATGATGACATACCTGCACATAGGATTTTTTTATAGTTGAAAAATAAATTTTCGGGAAAAACTGAATGAGAAGATTTTACTGCACATTATTTTACGGAGACTTCAAAAAATGCTGAGTATGTCCATCGAATTCAGGTTTTTCCTTCTTTCAGATTTTTTCTCAAGTTTTAAGAGTCCAGTCCTTCCACAAATGCATTTATGCAAAGGTTAAGTTAAGATACCCGGAAGTGAATTCGAACTTGGATAGGCTATGTTCCTTCCGAACTGTTAACTGTTACTCCATCTCGCACTCGCACGCACACACCCACTCACTCACACACACGCGCCCCCATTTATATATATGATATAAGAGAACCATAAAAAACACCTTGTAATTTTACTATTTTAATGAAAAAACATCACAGTAACAATTAGCTTTTGAGAGATTATTCATTATAAGCAAAACAGGCAAGTGTTCAATATGTGTACCTTCTTCTTTGTTTTTAATTAATGGAATGATGTTGCGGATGATGCTAGGAATTCATCTTTTACATACATATTTTTCAGTGCTTCGACAATTGAAGTCTGTTATGCAACTTCTTTAAAAAATGATATTTCAATTGGATTAAAATCTGGCATATCACCTGCAACAACAAAACGTTACCACAACGCCGAGGTGATTCAGCATCTCACGGCCCACAGGCTTCTCTCGGACAAACAGTACGGTTTCTGCTTCACCAGGTCTACTGCTGATATCCTAACGACCATTACCGAGTACATATACCAGGAATGGGGAAGCACGAACCGATGTCTTGGACATCTCCAAAGCGTTCAACAGAGTCTGGCATGTTGGCCTTTTGTGCAAATTGCGGAGCTATGTTATAACTGGATATTTGTTTGATCTAATTCAGTCTTTCCTCTCTAACCGCGCATTGAAGGTAGTATTAAACGATCATGCCTCCCAAAACTACTATACGAACGCTGGCGTCTCTCAAGGCTCTACCCTGGGTCCCACGCTCTTTCTGATCTACATTAATAATCTCCCAGATGCCATTAGATCCCGGGTAGGCATGTACGCCGCTGACACCACAATCTACTCTCGCATCGATCAAAACAAGGTGTGGGCGACAAAGCGAACCTCGCTGCGGAGTTTGAAAAGGACCTCCAATCCGTGGGGGACTGGGTTAGAAAGTGGCTGGTTAATTTCAATGCCTCCAAAACGAAGCTTCTATCAATTAAACACCATAGACAATCGCACCTACCTTCCATTAGCATAAAACAAGCTTGCCTATCTGAGAGGAAAACACTACGCCTCCTTGGTCTTACACTCTCGGCGGACCTCATATGGAATGACTATATCGAATCCATTGCTAAGTGTGCTGCTATGAAGGTCGGTTCTCTGTGCAGGGCCCGGAAATTTTTCCCGTCTGTATCTATCCTGCACATATATAAACCTACCATCCGCCCGTGTATTGAATACTGCTGCCACATCTGGTCGGGTGCCCATGCATCTCCTCGGGCTTCCTGACAAAATACAACGGAGAATCTGTAACGTGATCGATCCTGTCTTGGCGGACCGGCTGCAACCACTCTCTCACCGACGTGACGTGGCTTACCTGTGCCTCTTCTACAAGTACTTTCCCGGCTTCTGCTCCGATGAACTTAAGTCATTGGTTCCGCCTAGGTACGAATTTACACGAGATACTAGATTGGCAACTAGGTCCCAACTTTTACAGTGAAATCGATAAAATGTAACCGCAATTTCTACGCTTGCAGCTTCTTTTCTGGCACTTCCCGCCTGTGGAATTCCCTTCCACATGCCTGCTTCCCCGACGCCTACAATCTCCAGGAGTTTAAGTGTAAGGTCAATAGACACCTCCTAACACGCTAACTTGCATCTATTCTCTCAAACACTCTCACCATCTAACCAACCATCATTCTCGGTAACCTTACCCGTCTATCACCCTCCTTCTGACATTTCCTATATCTAACCTTTCCTTCGCATCATTCCCCGGACCCTATGTAATCCCCTTCGCTACAGTGGCAGTGGAATGTCTTGCTCGGTGTGAAACGATTAAAAACAAAAACAAAAAAAAATCTTTATCCTGTTTAAAGAATTATGAACGCCCTTTCACCAGGACTACGGAGAAACAAGGCATATAAATTGCACACTATTAAATGTGTATACGTAGTTGAATCTTCGGCTGTAATTGTTCACACAAATTACACCATTTATCGATGAACCTGAAAATATAAAATATATATACTGTTTCATATTTGAAAATGACAGACAAAATCATGTCTTGAAAAATGAAATATTGTCCGATTTGTATATTTTTCATCAAACCTCTTACCATACCATTTCCTTATGCTTCTTTTATGCCTAACAAACAGTTGCCGTGTAGATTCATCAGATAACATATTTTTCTTTTACTGAATTGTTCAAATTCCTTGGCTTAAAAAACAATTTTAATATACTAAGACTAAGTTTAAATTTTCGATTATGTTAATGTCATATTGAAATGACATTTATATAATGTTGATGCAGAGTAACAAGGGCATTCTTTACATAATCGTGTCGTTAATCTTATAGCAATGCACATCATCAAATGGTCATCAATGACACTGGATTTCTTTAGATATCTTTTTTTTCCATGTTGAAAAATGTACATGATTTTGTAAATTCATGACGCTAGTGCTGAATGCTGGTATTCTGCAATAATTTCACCTTCAGAATATGTTTTATGGCGTAGAACTACAATTTCGTTTCTTTGTATTGTGAAAAGGAAAATGTTTCATCTTATTCTAAGCCTAAAGTCTTATATAAATACATTCATAATTGTTGCTAATTTGGTAATGGCAGAATCTTTGGTCATAAATCATATGTGAATAATAGCTGAGGCAATAAAAAAATACTGTGTCATCTCACAAGTTACATGGCAATGTAAATATAAAATAAAAATAACCGTGTTACAACTGAATGGTTTTAAGCAATTTTACTGACTGTATATGTAGTAATATTAAAATATGTAAGGTCAACTTGTTTAAGCCAATGAGCTTTTACACCTTTGTATCACGCTAGCCATGACAATTGTTTAATCATATAGGTAACTTCAAATAATCTGATAAAATGTCACATCAATTGTTGGACATACAATATTTGATTTGACTACATTTGAAGAATGGTTTGTCAGAAAAAAAAACTCGTTGTTCCTTCGCTCCACGTTTTGGATGCGTGTAAGTAAAAAGTGCGATGTATAAATAATCACGAATTTAAATTTTTAATTTTGCGCATGCGCGTTAATTTTTTATTTTGTCGGCTGTGCAGTATAGTTGGGCACTCTGCCAAAAAAAGAATATCTGATACTCAATCTTAACATAAATCCTATCTAGGTGCTGAGTCAAGAGGGTGGATGATGGAAGAACCTATTGCTGGAAACAGGAGCTTGCACCATGCCATACAAACAAGAGAAACCAGTTATGGCTATGAAAACATTTTTGCGACAATATCATCCATTACAGCTGAATGAAAACAAAACATCTTGTAACATCAAAGATGAACTGAAGGAAATTGATGCGGGTGATTAAAATTGTGTCGATTTTATTAAATAAATTTTCTCCTCAGTATTTCTAGATATTTTTTTTGTGTAATGTTGGTAAGTATTTCTGTTAAAATGTGATTTGTCTAACACTCGTTCTACATATATGTGATTACATGTTTATTATTATCACACGTTTTATATATATTCGAATCTTTGTATTTATGGCCAAAATTAATAATGAGTCGATAGGGAAATATTATTACTAAGAATCGTGATCAAGTTATTATCAAGTTAAGAAAAAGAACTCTTACATCTCAGATATTTTTGTGCCTGTCTTGCATTCTCTAATTTCAGTAGAAAGATAATTTCACAATGAGGATTTTAAAGTGGTCATTACCAGTGTGAATTCCTGTCCGCACAGAATTATCTTCGAAATAATTTGCAGCGCAAATTCTTTGTGGAAAATTGATTGACAGTTTGGTGATCCGAGTGAAAGAGTCGAATTGCAGCAATGCTAACGCAATGTTGGAGGTTGGTTAGATTGCAAATGGCCGGTCAAGTTCGGTATCGACAATGGTAAATGGATGAAATTATAATCTCAGGTTTAAACGTCCAACGACAGTTATTACTGTGTCAAATATATGAATACCTATTTCCGAATAGAAAATGAGAAAGAGGAGACAATTTATGATGTGCAATACTGTTAGATCTATAGCGTCGCTGAAAGATAAAGAAGCCATATTTCGGATTGTTGTAACGTTATTCAAGGATTAAATGTTGGATAATATTGATATTTTTAGGTGTTTGAATCTTCATGCAAAATAACATATTTAAAAAGGATTTATAAACGTGTAAATATTATAGTAAAAAATATGTTTTATATGAAAAGAAAACTAACATTTTTTTATTTTTATTAAATGACACAATTATGCATTGACAACTTGTGTTTTGAACGATTATAACTAGTTAATATGGAAATCATTTGGAAACAAGCTAACTTCACTATTTAGTTTTTTTCTATTGCTCATGAATATACTATTTAATACCAGTAAAACACAATAGTATTTTGACTAAATTACTAAATTTGAAATTGCTTCTCAGTAAAAAAGAACCTGTAAGAATTGAAGGCCAAAAGGATAAATAATTTTTATTTTACCTACTGGCATTGTAGCTCATGTGTTTGGGTTGGAAACAACTGCTTTAAATATTGTTAAAAGTAAGTCATGATTTTATTTTTATTTTGTGTCTAATTTTAAGTTTCATGGTTAATAGAAAGAGTGTTTTTTCGACTTTTTTTCAAAACAATTTATTTGACTGGACATTAACTAAGTCAAAACTTACATAACTCACCACCCTTAACATTTTTTAATTGTAGTAGATAGACCAAACTATCGCCCGGTTCACACTCCACCCACGTCTATTGAACAGGAGTAGGGACTTACCAATTGTTACCTGTTTAGGATGTGGTTTCTCTTTTCTCTCTTCAGACCTTAGTATTGGTGCTTCCGTGATTTTCCTGTGATGTGTCTCGTGGGTGGCAACGTCTCATCTTTGTGAGGGTACCGGGTTGGCAGTTTCCTGGTTGCTGCTTCCGACTGGTAGTTAGGAGACCTAACTCTTGCGTAGCGACAAGAGCGGCTGCTCGGATCAACAGTTGTATAATATCGGGGTTCTTGTAGTGCCATGTCGCGCATGGATATGTGTCCCTGCAAGCGCTTTCGGAGGGCAACCCTGAGGCCACATTTTGTTGCAGGCCGAGCCAGTTTCCCTCCCAGCACAGATCGTGCATAACAACCGACTGCATCCTCTACTCTAGGTCTCTCCCTATCTACAAAACATAACAGGACAAACAAAATCAGAAAATATCCTAAACCATCCAAAATCAAACCACCAAAATCCTTAATATCCGGGGCATTCGTACTAATTTTCCTAGCGTAGAAGCTTTCCTCCACGAAAAGTCCCCGGACATCCTAGCGCTCTGTGAGACTAACCTCAACTCATCAATTCCCTCCTCTGACTTCTCCACCCCTGGTTATCTTCCCCTTTTAAGGAAGGATTCCAATGTTCACATGCATGGGCTGAGGGTCGACGTTCACTCGAATCTACTGACCACCAATATGTATGTCTCCGTCACTGTCTCCTCAGTTCGGTTAGTTACCTCTTCTTTCTTTACCGCTCTCCCTCCTTTCCAGACTGCTCCCTTCTAGATAGCATTGATGACAACATAGATAAGGACATTTCCTACCACCCATTCACTGACATATTTGTATTCGGAGATCTTAACGCCCATCACTCTGAGTGGCATAAAGACTCTTTTACTGATCCAGCGGGCGTCCACAGCATGAACTTTGCTATTTCCCAAACTTTTACGCAAGTGGTGGACTTCCCTACTCGTTTTCCAAGCACTCACTTTGGACACTCTTCGCTAATAGATATATGTTTCACCTCTGCACCTGACGACTGTCAAGTCTCGCAGCTTTGCCCTCTCGGCAACTCCGACCATGCTGTTGTCTCTCTCAAGATTTCTTTCCATTCTCACTACCCCCAGGAGCCTCCTACCTATAGGACCTCCTACTGCTACCAAATAGCTGACTGGGACGCCTTTCCCGATTTCCTCTGCGACGTCTCTTGGGGAAAAGTGTTCGATCTCCCAGTTGATGATTGTACCTCTGAGGTTTCCTCATGGTTGAAAACTGGCATGCATGCCTTCATACTTACCAGGAATTATTGTCTAAAACCTCATTCCTCTCCAGGGTTCTCTCCTGCCTGTTCGGCCGCCATTGCCCACAGGAACCATAACTTCCGACTATTCCGGAGACAGTCATCTGATCACAATAGGCGCCTATTTACGTCTGCTCGTAATGAGTGCAAGAGAATTCTGAATGACGCAAAACGGTTGTTTGCTGAGAGAATGCGACAGCGCATAGCTGATCGCAAGTTTGTCTCCAAGGACTATTGGCGGTTATGCAAACGGGTGCTGAACAATAACAAATCCTCAATACCTTCTTTAATCAATGAATTTGGGGTTCTCACGTCATCTGCGAAAAAAGGTGAGTGCATTTGCTCGCAGATACTCATCCACCTCCACATTTGACTCATCTGGAGTACACTCACCCGACTTACCTATTAGAACTGAGGCCAAACTGTACGACGTATATATAACCCCGACAGTATTATCCCGAGTAATTTCAAAACCTGACCCCCATAAGGCGAGCGGTGGTAATGGAATCCCGGTTATAGTCCTTAAGAGGTGCGCTCCTGAATGCTCCCGTGTCCTCTCTATACTGTATGACTACTGCATTTCTGCTTCCTGTTTCCCTGCATGCTAGAAGTTCTCTTCAGGCGTTCCTGTATTTAAGAACTCTGGTGAACCCTTGGACCTATCCAACAAGTGTTCGAGGCCATAATTAATACTGAAATAGTTCAACATCTTACTGCCCACAAAGTGTGCTCTGACAAGCAGTATGTCTTCCGCTTTGCCAGGTCCACGGCCGACATGCTAACAACTGTTACGTAGTATATGCTCCAGGCCCTTGATGAGTCAGGCGAGGCTCGTACTGTTGCTCTGGACATCTCCAATGCTTTTTACAGGGTTTGGCACTCTGGCCTTCTATGCAAGCTACGGGGTTACGGTATTAACAGACGCTTGCTTGATGTAATCCAACCTTTCTTAAATAAACGCAAAATGAAGGTCGTTTTGAATGGGCATGCCTCTTCATTCTACAGCACAAATGCTGGTGCCCCACCGGGCTCTATCCTGGGCCCGGCGCTTTCCTTATTTTTATCAACGACATCCCAGATGAGATCAAGTGCCAAGCAGGCATCTACGCAGATGACACCACAATTTACTCCCGCATCAGTAAGAAACCCGTGTGGCAGACAAATATAATCTCGCTGCTGACCTTGTACGGGATCTGCACTCTGTAGTGAATTGGGGCAAGAAATGGCTTGACAATTTCAATGCGTCTAAGATCAAGCTGCTGTCTGTCAATCATCAAAGGCAACCTCTCCTGCTCCTTATAAGCATGGACCAAGCGATTCTCCCTGAGAGCAATACACTGCGCCTCCTCGGCCTTACCCTCTCTTCTGAAATCAAATTGAACCACTACATAGAGTCCATAGCTAAATTCACCGCTAAGAATTTTGGGTCACTGTTTCGGACGGGGATGTTTTTTCCACCTGAATCCATCCTGCATATATACAAATCAACCATTCGTCCGTGCATGGAATACTGATGCCATATATTGTCAGGCGTCCCTGCCGTTCATCTCAGTGTTCTCGACAGGCTCCGAAGGAGAATCAGTAATCTGATAGCTCGACTAAAGCCACTTTAACAGCGACGAAATGTGGCCTCCATTTGTCTGTTCTATAAATAATTTCATGGCTTCTGCTCGAATGAACTTAAGTAAAATGGTGCCTCCTCCCCAGGTGTTTACTTGTGCAACCAGATTGGTAACTGGGTCCCATCCATTCACATTTAGGTTAGCCAAATGCGGACGACAATTCTACCCCTGCAGCTTTTTCTCTTGCACTTCCCGCCTGTGGAACTCGCTGACATATTCTTGCTTTCCTGACGGCTAGAACCTCCAGGAATTTAAATGTAATGTCAATACTCATCTATTAACCACTTAACTCTAGTTCTTTCTCCACTCCGTATGACATTTCCTTTCTCTCCACCTTTGAAACTGTCATCACCCCTGCATTCTCATCCTTCTATTGCTCCTTTCTAACTGGTTCGTCTTCCTCTTCCCTCTCTTCTAATTAATCCTTTTACACCTATGTAGCCACCTGCATATCAGTGGCATTAGGCGCCTTGCTCGGGGTGATGCGATTAAAAAAAAAGATTAAAAAACTTTTCACATGCATTTTGTTTCTGAGTTGTTATTATTTGAAGTTCATTGATTATCTATTATATATGGAATGTTTTCGATTTTTTAAAATACTGTATCTAATATGACGTCTTCACCAATGCAAATAGACAAATACACTTAAACTTTATCAATCAATGAGTTTATTCCCATAATATTCACCGTTTCATAGTTGCGTCAATGTTATGAAGATAATAAAACATACTTGCGTCGTATACATAGAGGCTGTGATTGCGTGAATATTCAACCGTGTAAAAAATGCTAAAATAATCATGTTAAAACTACGTTCTCTGAATAGGAAAGCGCTTACTTTGGTGCTCTTTTGCAAACATCAGCTAATTATAGTAAAAGAAACAGATACTTGCAAAATAACATGATATTATATGTTTAAATATCCACGTATATAAAAATTAAATAAAATTAAAAGTTAGAATATTCACCACAAAAATAAATATCCTGTCTAGTAATGAAAACTAAATTAATATAGGAAAATATATGATTTTAAGAAATATTGATTTTCATTTCCTACTAGAATACTGGTGACAGCGAAAGCAAAGTTTTATACACTGAAACTTTTTGTACAGGGATCAGGCGAAATATTACATCACTGAACTATTTTTAAGAATCAATTCACTAAAAGAAGTCTATAATTCTACTATGACTTAAAGACCTACTGAAATGGAAGGAGAATAAGTTTATAGAAGTAACAAGGAATAAATCTATACTTCTATTCAAAAAATCGACAGAAAGAGTGAACCGGGTAATAGCTGAAGCTACCTACCCCAATTAAAAAGGGAAAATAAACAGTAAGTAGCATTTCAGGATTTATGTGGAAAAGTTAAAAATATAGACTTGAAATAGACTTTAGAAAGAACCGGAAACCGAATCTGGAAAAGAAAAAAAGGTATATACCAGAATTGTTGTAAAAGAAGACCGAGGAGGAATGTAAAACGGTTGATAAAAGAACCTCAAATCGTACTGAAAAGTTTTGAGTAGGCCTTCGTCGGTCGGGGTTGATCATGGGTATCATCCTAGTTGTCTGCTTGGCTGGTGCATTGGCGTCTGTGACTGCAGAGACCGATGTAGGCGTGACAGTCTTTATTGGAGAGGCAGCATTAATGTTTTGTTTATGGTCTGTCGGAGCAGTCATTTTGCTTTCTGTGAAACAGCCTTTCCATGGCGACTTGTTTCAGTTGCTTTTCCCTTAGTTTAGGTTGTTGAGCTAGGGTTCCTCTTCATCTGAACCGGTTGACTGCTAGAGCTCTCGCAGGATGCTACAGATTAATGGCTACAGATTTCATATCGTGTTTTATAATGTCACGATACCGCAGTTGTGGCCGCCCAGTGGGTCTTCTTACAGAGGCCAGCCCTCCATAAAGCATGCGGTGGATATGGCCTATCCAGCGAAGTCTGCGTGTGTAAGAAGTGAGAACATGTTAGCCAAACCGGCTGAAAACAGAACCTCAGTGTTGGGCACCTTGTCTTGCCATTCGATTCTCAATATATATCAGATACTTCTCAGGTGGAAGATGTTCAGACGTCTCTTTTGCCTGGCGTAAGTGGTCTATGTATCACTACCATATAACAGTGTACTGATGACACAGGCCTTGTACAATGCCATCTTTTTTTACTGGCAGCTTGGAGTTCATTTAAACACATGTCGAGTAGCGAGCTCAATATCCATGGAAAGGTTGCCAGTCATGGTAGAGCCAAGGTAGGTAAACTGATGGACTACATCCAGCTAATAGTCATTGATGAAGATGACCGATGGTGCTGCGGCACCTTGACCCAGGAGGCTTGTTTTTTCAAACTAATGGTCAGCCCAAAGTATCTGCATGCCTAAGAAAAATTATCTATAAGTATTTGAAGTTCTTGCTGGGTGTGGGATGCTAGTGCCATCTGATCTCGTATGCAAATAAATCTCTTCCCATGATGTGCCGAATGCGTGCTTCAGAAGTAGCGAAAAGAAGATTCCGAAGAGAGTGGGAGTGACAAAAGACAACAGATAGAGAGATGGCTGGAGCACTATTCCAACCTTTACGATCAAAAGAATGTTGTGACGATGGAAGCCCGTGATGCCATTGAGTGCCTACCTGTAATGGAAGAGCTCGACACTGAGCCGACGATAGAGGAACTCATGGAGGCCATCGAAAACTTGACCACAAGGAAAGCTCCAGGCAGTGATGGAATTCCCCTTCATCTTATCAAGCACTGCAAGACGGTTCTACTGTTTCCCCTGCACGAAGTCCTCTGCCATTGCTGGAAAGAAAGAGCTGTAACACAGATCTCAAAGGCAAGCGAAGCGACTCCAACAGTTACAGAGGCATCTCTCTACTCTGCGTCGTGCACAAAATCTTTGCTCGCGAGATCTTTTTCCATCTGCAGAAACTTGCAGTTCAAAAGCGACACATCGGATTCCTTTAAAAACTATAGCGTGATCAAACAAGGTTAAGAAGAAAATAGTCGGTATAATTTCAGAGTAATGTGGAGAATTTAAATGTATGGACTTGAAGTAGACAAGAGCAAGAACTGGTATACCAATCATGAGCAGGAAACAAATGCTAAAGTTCTGGTTTCCAAAGAATTAAGAGGAGAGTAACTGTGAGGATAAATCAAAATCTCAACTAGATTAATTCAACGAAAATTTATTTAAATATTCCGATAATAGAATAAATTTATTTTTAATGAAAACACAACTGATTGCTACACGAGCGGGCATGTTTCGTTAAAAATGATGTAAAAATATTTATATCGATATGCTTTCTTGAATGACGGCCACATATCTAAAATTATTCATAAATGGAACTTTGTATGTGTGTGTGTATGTGTGTGCGTGTGTCCGTCCGTTACCTACAGACTCTGAAACGGCTGAACCGATTTTCTTGAAAATTTACACAGTTGTACTATAAGCAACTGCGAGTGTTCTTAGCTAGGTCTTGTACCGAGGTACCCCCGATAAAAATCGAAAATCGATAATCGAAAAAATCAGATTATAGCAGTGGGCCGATTTTAATCAAATTTGATACACTCATAGACAAAGACATAAACGATATGTTTCAAGGTTGCAGTTTTTACAATAGTGCAGAAAATCGATAAGATATATATATATATATATACTAAAGTCAAGGTGTTTTTGGGTGTGTCTGTTTATCTGTCTGTATGTCCTTTAAATAATCCGTAATTTTTATCTGATTCTCACCAAATTTCACACAAATATTCTTTATGCTGAGTGTGAGCTCCAGGACCATGGAATAGTTTTAAAGCTTTCGTTACACCCTATCAACGCCAGTCTATACTGATAGTGTATTCATATACATACTAAATATCTTACAATTGGACATAATAAAATAAAATAACCCCCACTCTTGAGCCTGATATAAAAATGTTGAATGAACATTTCGGCATAAAATCCCTAAGAGAGATTTTACATCTCCTCAGCAACGTTACTTCTTTCAAAATGGAAATAAAAATAAGAATAAAAAGAGAGAAAGGTAAAAATAAAAATAAATAAAAAAAAAAAAAAATGACTCTTAAGATTTGAGAAAAATTTTCGTCACAAAAAATTACGGAAGAAATTCATGTCTAATTATAGATTTTAACTTTTAGATAGAGTTGTAAGGGAAGAAATGGAAAATTTGGTTTCGTCTAGCTTACAAAGGAAGGGGTTAAGAATGGTGTTAAATTGAGAATAGAGTTAAACAAGACAGAAAGGGGAGTGGGAGGTAAGATATATACATATTGTGATAAGATGCTAGATTATATAATTATAATTATATATATATCATGATGATGAGCTGCTAGATTATATAAATTAAAATTTTTGGATTTAGGTAGCATTTGTTAATGAACATGTCAGATTAAATAAATTGTAAATACTATGCTTCATTATTTTTCATAAAATCCGTTCATACTCACGGATAATCTTTTGGTTATTAAAATCTAAATTATCAGAAATGAGCTGTAACGTTTACAGATTTTATTTTCATTCATTTCTTATGGTACCCAAGTACTTTCAACTTCTTTCCGAGATCATCTTCAGTGATATCAGATATGGTAACAAATGTTACCGGAAAACTGCGTTGCTAAAAATTACTGTACATTTTATCCTGCTTCAAATATAATGGTTGACAAATTCCTAGCGTTCATTAAAACAGGAAAATTATCTTAAATTGAATAATTTCATATGGTGTAATTTCATGGTTCTGCACATGTTATAGCATGAAAACAATATATATTAGTATTCTTGGTATTTTGTAAGGTCAATATCACAGGGCATTGTAATCTGATGAGAACTCAATTTTAGAATTTAACAGAGTATTAAAATGAAAATAAATTTCATACCATTATAAATCCATCGATAATATTTTATTTTGCGGAGCAGTTACAAACCACTTTTCAAACAAAATTTCTCTAAAAAAGAAAATTAATGGGTCACATTTATCCAGACAAAAAGCATCGACTGATGACAAGGAAAAATCGTGGAAGGACAGGGAAAAATAATTTGCGAGGCGGGGTAGATATACAGAGTTAAGTATTAAGTGGGGGTTTGTTTCTATCCCAGGCGATGAAATGGCCTGACCGTGTAGTTGGCCCTTCTCAAATAAATGACAATAAATTCATGGGCCGTATGTTTCCTAGAATAATTGGTAGATCTTTATATTAATTCTGACGGCAATAATAATGTTTTCATTTTGTAAATACTAATATTTTATCTTTTTGGTTTTGGACAATAGTATTTTTATCGATCGTGACAAGAATGTTAAAAAATTATATATATATATATATATATATATATATATATATATTCCACTACGCGACGACATAATTATTGCAGAAAAATTAAAACACAAAGATCCGGAAAGAGATTTCATAACTGGTAGCCAAGTAAATGAACTGATACATTCCTGCCTCGTTATTGCCTCTCTCTCGATAAGCGTGACAGGTGAGAATTAGAAATATATATATATATATGTATATATATATATATATATATATATAGAATAAAAAGTGTGAGAAGTCGTGAACGTTTTGTTTAAAGAGTATATTTATTGTTGTTGCTATATCTTCTTGTTCTTCTATGTGGTCTGTCCCTTCAGGATGCAGGCGATCATGGTTCGTCACGTCTCCCTATCTCTGGTGGCTCTTAGTATGTTTGCTCCTGTTACTCCTGGCAACCCCCGTTCCGTCATCCACCTGATCAGGCCCTGCAAATATGTTATCCGCTGCCTTCCTCTGTCTCTCTTTCCTTCTATCTGGCCAGTCAATATCAGGTTCTCTAAGCTCTCCTTCCTTATTGCATGTCCCAGGAACTTCAGGAGTCTTTTTCTGATGCTCAGTATTAATTTCCTTTTTATTGCCATTTTTCTAACACCTCTATGTTGCTTGCACGCTCAGTTCACGATATCCGCAGCATCCTTCTGTAGAACATCATTTCCGCTGCATCCAGTTTGGTCCACATTTTCGATGATATTATCCAGCATTCACTGCCGTATTGAAAAACTGACATCACATAGCAATCGAGCACTCTTTTCTTTGTTTCTAGTGAAATTTTCGTGTGTGTTAGTACTTTACTCAGCTTCTGGAACGCATCCTTTGCCATTCCAATTCGCCTTCGGATCTCTGTGTTGCACTTTCCATTTCCTGTTAGAACACTTCCTAGGTATTTAAGTTTTTGTACTGGCTTGATTCTGGTATCACCCACCTGTATTTGGCATTTTGGGTTGCACCTTTTGCTGATGATCATGCATTCAGTTTTCTTAAAGTTTATTTGTAGTCCTTTTTTGTCACACTCCACCGCTACCTTCTGTAGGAGGTCTTTCCGTATCTGCAATCAGCACTGTGTCATCTGCATACCTTATGTTGTTCAAGTTGTGACCTTCAGTAAAAGGTTCTGTCGTGTCATCTAGGATCCTTAAGATATTCTCGCTGTACAAGTTGTACAGATCCGGTGAAAAGACACATCTTTGTCTTACGCCTCTTTCTATCTTCGTAAATCTGGTGAAATAGTTACCTGTACATATGCAGTAGAGATTCGTGATTACTTTGATGTCTTTCCTAACAAATGTCGAGACTGCCCAGCGTCTCCATCAATTCTTTGTGCCGTATGTTGTCGAATACCTTTGCATAATCAATGTAACATAGGTACAAGTCTTTCTTCATTTGTATTGCCCTTTCGGAGAGCTTTCTAATCATAAATACAGCGCTCCTTATTCAAGTATCCTTGTCGAACCTGCACTGTTCGTGTCCTATGTTTGGCCTGATTCTGCTTCTCGCTCTATCCCATCAGGATTCTGACAATCAGTTTTGAAATGTGACTCACTATGTATATGATATTATTAATATAATCTGTTGGGAAAAATTACAAATACTAATGTAACTACTCTATATACGATAAGATAAATTTCACTGAAGCCACTGGATATATTCACGTCTCACCTCCGTGTGAAGAAAATAAAATTGAACAAAATGACATGTACTTTTTAATCAATTTATATTATGATATATACAAATTCAACGATAAATTCCTTTGTCCGCTATCCGCAGAAATAAAACTAGGACAAAACGATTTGTCTCTCTTACAATTCGTACATAATAATTGCTGAGAAATGATTTCATATTGAATAAACAAGCACTGCATTTATAAATGAAGTAATACGTCTTAGTGAAACAAAGATATTATTCTCTACTTGTCATACTTTTTGGTTCAAACGGAAGTCTTGTCACACTTTGTAATGTATAGAGGCAAATGTCCTATTATACGGCAGTGAATACAGGAAAATCATCTCACATGAACCTTGAAGCAACCAACAAAAGGATGCTGAGATTAACACGGTCTGAACATTTGGAAAAATATGACATTTTAGAGAAAATATAAGAAAAGATGGAAGAAACAGTTTAAATTGATACATAATGAGGGAAGAGGGCCTGGAAAATCTTATACTCGAGTCAGAGGTTGAAGGAAATAGGGACGGAAGAAAAAATGTATAAGAAGTTTAAGGAGTTTGAATATATGAAAGAAAAACAAGGTTTAGGAAATATAAGAAAACGACACATTTTATCACGAGCCATAAAGGATAGGAAATTTCGGAGGGTCATGATTGTCTAAGTCCTTAAAAAACACGGCAACTAAATAATAATATATAAATTTGATGCATTTCAATATTGGAAAAATATTTTTCCTTGTCATATATATATATATATATATATATATATATATATATGTGTGTGTGTGTGTGTGTGTGTGTGTGTGTGTGTTTCTGATCAGGTTACAGCCATGCAGACTTTAGTTTTATTTGTCTCAAAAATTCTTACACTGTTGTACTTAAGGACACGTGGCGCCCTGAATAAAAGCGTTGGTTGGATCCAGTGATTAATCTTAATATGTTGTGAGTTCAGTAGTGGAGAGTGATCAACGAAACTCTTACAGTGTTTAGTTAAATAAAGATAACTGATACCCTTGGAAGTGGAATGATTCATGGAAAGAGAACAATCTACTCCAGTGAAATAAATTTATAGTTCAGTTCAAAATTTTAAGAATGGAACGGCTGAAATGGAGAACAGATGTTTTGGCCAGATCAGGTGCAAATATATATCTCATCTAGCCAATGTTGATGCGAGGGCAATTTCAGTGAAATAACCAAAACAGAGATTTTACCATATGCTATTATTTTCTTTGCTTTATAAAAGGATGGAAATTTTATCTTTGATAATGAGAGATGTGTTTGTATTAATTCTATGTTATGCATTAATTCGAACTACGTGCACACATGAGATTGTACCAAACACTTCTTTTTAATACATATATCTGTATTTACTGTATATCCACTGTTAAAACACAAAGACACAGAAGCATAATTCTGATTTATGTACTGATGAGTCTGCTTAAATGCGTCACAGGGAAATTAAATGGTTATCTGCGTGTGATCGTTGTTGCTTGGTCAATACAAAATGGCGCATGTGCAGTTCACTCTCAGCATATTGTTGATATAATAAAATTCATCAACGGACCTGGCGTGTGTTCTTATGACGATTCATTTAACCAGGTAAACAGATTATAAAAAAGCTTTCATTGAAATGTATACTCGGTCGTATTGTTTACCTGGGTAAATCAAATGTATAAATACGTACAGAAAGGAATGGGGAAAGTGACACGCTGTTTTGAGAAGAAGGAACATACAAAAGAATAAAAAAGAATCCCTCAAAAAAATTAAATACATAAAAAATCATTAAGAGTATATAATGAAAAAGCTGTTGAAAAAAATGTTTGAGGAATTGCCACACCACCGCAAAAAAAAAAGAAATTAATGAAGGCCGAAGAATATTATGAAAAGAATATAAGACAATAGGTTTTAGAGTGATTTTTCTAAAACCTATGAAAATATATAAGTTTAAATCGGAAGACGTTACGCGTTAATGATAAATATAAAAATAACACAAAAACTAGCAAAACAGTTTACATTAGAAATGTAAAAATGTGAGTATAAAATAAGAATTAAGACATAAAATTAAAAGAAAAAGAAAATGTCAAAATGAACCTGAATATTAATTACGGAAATCGAAAACCCTAATAAAAGATAAAAAGTAATTATTATATTCAAGGTTACTGATTTACGTACAAACACAAGCAACCCAACACATATATATGTTTGTGTCTGCATATATATATATATATATATATATATATATTTTAAGGAAAATTGGTTATAAACAACCGACAATTTGAAATGAATTGTTTGAACATTATTTTTTATCGATATTCGTATTTGAGCAGATATTCTGTTTTTTTAATTAATCAGTATTATATATTTATATCTAACAGCCTGATTATTAACGATATTACGAAAATGTGTGCCATTCGGCAGGGTTCGAACCTGCGACCCCTATTTACATAGTGGAAGCTACCATTTGATCTGGCAACGTCTTAGACCCCTCGACCACGAACAGCCTCCAGTTTAAACGAGGTTTTTATCAAGCCTATATAACACAATTTTCGATTAATTGTAAACAACCATATATGTTCTGAAATGTATCGTAATGTCAACAAATGTAAACAACGATAAAAAATAATGTTCAAACAATTCATTTAAAAATTCATTAAAAATTGTTTATAACAAAGATTCTTTAAAATTTGTTAATTTCCGTAACATGTTTTTAAAAAAAAGAATAATGTTCAAACAGTTCATTTCATGTATATATATTTTATTCGTAAACAAGTTATCATGCAACCCAGTTTTCTACCTTCAAGTGTCTTCAGGCGCTTTACAATAACTGATTCTACCGTTTTTTTAAGAACGCTCACGTAACATGGATTCTTATGAACGCGCAATTTTCAAAAGTAAGAGAAGTTAGGATTTTTTTATCCATGATTGTATCATCCTAATAGGTATTTGTTTGTATGGTTACACTTAGTCAGAATTTCTGTTCTTTCATTTAGTAAATGAAAGAATTAAAGGAGCTCAGGAAACATTGCATAGAATTCTGACCTCAAATTCTCAAATTCTTTATACCCATTCGCACGGAATGTGGCCGGTTTTAAATGGGACAAGAGATAAACATTGTTTCTCTCATTCATTACTTTACGTGGATATATCAGCTTTAGAGTGCTTGAACATGTAACACTCCCCGTTTAATATAATAGAAGAAATGTTTCATGAAGTAATCATTTACCCAAGACCGAAATTCATGAGCAAAGACAACACAAATGTAGTTGGTATATATGCAATATGTACTAGACATTGAACTAGTCCGTTTTTAAAGTGTAGGCTCTCATCGTCCATAGAAATATGGACAATCTTTGCTGATTTAGTTGTCACTTCCTTTCTTGAAAACCTCAGATGACATATAGGAATTGTAGCCCTTCCTTAAGGATATTTATCCTCTGTGGTATTTACTCATTAGAACTGGGTACAATAATAAGGATCATATGAAAAATGTTGGTGGCCATCCAAATATTAGAAAGCTAACTAGAAGTTGCCTGAATTTAAAGTAAATTTCAACGCGCATATGAAAAGAGAAACCAAGATCCAGTTCTCCAAGTTCAACTCTCTTCATCACCCATTAAAAATAAATTGCTTGTGGGAATTTTTCCTTTAATGTATGCAAAACAAATGCTATAATCGAATATGATATGATAGATCACAGCTTTTAAGGCGTGCGGACGGCGCACAGATACGTAAGAAAAGTAAACAGATATAGTCAATCTACCAGAGATTTTCGTGTTTAAACACGTTTCAGTCTAAAGAGATTAAACAAAACTACCGCATGTTTTGCTCCCACAGACAGAATACAACAGCTGAGCTTGATAATCTGCATTTGAAAACCAGTATAAAACGACTTAGCTTATACCATACAGAAACCCTTCTGTCTACTATCAGTATGGCTGACCCTAGATTCTTGCAGATCAACACAATTCGTCTTCTTGGTCTCAGGTGTTCATCTGATTAAAGTAGAGCGACTACATTGCTTAAATAAATCTAATCCATGGAATGTTGTCTCAATCTATTTTATCAGAATTCTTGTTCATGACAGTTCATCTTGCACATTAAAAAATCTACCTTTCGTCTGCTACCATATCCGGTTGGGTCCTAAATTCAACTGCCATTTCTACTCCAAGAGTTTCATTTCTCAAACTTCCTGCCTGTAAAAATCTCTTCCGTTTACGTGTTTCCCTGATAACTAAAATCTTTAAAAAATTAATTACAGCATTAATCTCCGTCTTCTTAAATACCGTTCATTTTTTCCTCAATCCTTACTATACTCCAACTTTACTCGCCCTCCCTAATAACTCCTGCGTTATAGTACCATTTCCGCCTTACTTAGAGTAAAATTAGTTTGAAAAAAGTGTTAGTGGAGTTAAAAGCAGTGTCTTATGGTGGGGTAACCAAAACTGGCTGAAGGTATTAGGCATATCCCATGTTTGAGACGACTCACACAACGGGGATCGACGTCCATCATATAAGGTAAATGATGGAAAAAGCGTCTAACAATTCTCGGGTGTTCTGACATGCCAAGGGTTATCTCTAGCTCCATCTCATGGAAGAGGAAATAGAAACAAAGCCATGGATTTGAATCTGAAGTTAATAAAGCCCACATCAGGACTTCGATTCGGCCACCTCGAAGTGGTGTAATGGTTAGCAGACATGTGTTGCTAGAATCATTATAAATGACTAGTGATTTTGATCTTCACTGGGTGTTCCTTACTTTCAGCCAGATATTATATAAGCTACTCTTCGGAAATCACAATCACCATGTGCTTTTGTCATTGACACCAGCCAACTCTATAAACGTCAAAAATTTAGTGAACAAAATGAACCGAAGTTAAAATATCTTAATTATTATTTTCTTCATATTTTCATATAATCTATTTGAATAAAGCAAAACTCAGTTTTAAATTTATATACGAGTATTTGAACCATTTTCTAAAACTGAAAAAATACAATAAAAAATCAACATTAGATGCCTTTCATTTTTTTAATCAACCTCGTTGGCTGACAGATATATATATATATATATATATATATATATATATATATATATATATATATATATATATAATTAAATTTGTTTCTATTTAAAATTAATATAGCATATATTAATAAAAAACTGTATTGATTTTAAATTTTGAAATATATTATATTATAGTCTATATTATTTGTTGTAGTGAGCCCTTATATAAAAAGGAAATGGCAAAGAACTTGGAATTATGAACTGTTGACTAATTTTACCTGGATATATATATATATATATATATATATATATATATATATATATATATATATATGGGTGTGTACCTTCTTGTGTCTGTAAGTATAGTCACAAAGGGATTATTAAATTAGATTATTAAACGTTTGTTAAAATATTAAAAACAACTAAAATATTACTTAACCTGTTCCAAATTCGGTTCAATTTATTCAATATACCTCTGAAGTGAATATCGCAAATCTGGTTTAGAATAGAAAATACAAACGAACCAAAAACATATTCAGCTCATTTTCACCTTCGAAAGTATTTAAGCACTTAAAAGTATGAAAGGTCAACTAGTATTTTCTTCATCGACATTTTTTATCCTTATTCTTTTGATTTTTTTAATTGTTGCTAGCTTTGCTGATGGTAAAATCAAGATGTTCTTCAGGTAGCAAAATCTAAGTAGAAAAAATAAAAACATGATAAACAAATACTACTAACACGCACACACACACGCATATATATATATATATATATATATATATATATATATATATATAAAAGACGTATCGCAAGAAGTTACTCTCACGTTCGTTCCTTGGTTTCTCGTTACCTGCAAAGATCTGACAAGGCGACACAAACGTGACATACGTACTGTCCGCACTGTAAACATTTTTATCGTTTTCTTGCTTCATATATCTTTGTTGTCAACGGGGAGACTGATACGTGACACACCGTTGTAATAACGATACTTCCATTTCTTCTGTAGAATAGGACTGAGAACAAATGAAATTAAAGCACAAAAAGTCATGGCTATTCAATTTGCCTGCTTTCTTCAAATTTCTATTTCATGCGTTTCTTTTTATTAATTTATCTATGGTTGTGTTTTGTGGATAAAAGAGTTGAATATTGTGCTTATTTGAATCGTGTTTTATTTGATTCTCACATTTGAAAAGTGGCAAAAATAAGTTTTCTTAAATTTTTCCTTAAATTTGTATTTTCGTTGGAGTATTCTCAGGAGAGTCCAGATTTATTTGCTTAATTATCGTATTAGAATAATTATTTTATTTAGTTAATGTAATTATGTAGACAGAAAACTCTATTTTCTGACAGAAACATTAATAACTACCAACCTAGACATTGAAATCGCTTACAGAAAATAACAAATTGTCTTCCTGATTGAACCTGAGAAAAACACTTAGGTTTTCTTACCAAATTTGTTTTAACATTTTATAAATAAAAAATAATTTAAGAGTGAATAAATTAAATAATTGCTTAAAATCACATTATATATAAGTTTCTTATCATTAGATTGTTATATTATTTTATATTTTGTGATTAATGTTAATATTTCACACTAAAATTAGTATTAACAATCAAATGTTGGCTAAGCTTTCGGAATATTTTTTAATTTAACTCATCAGTCTATAGTTTGAATTCTCTAAAGGGCTGAACATTTTATTGAATAATCAGGTTACTGCAAGACAGTGTAAAATTTGTTATTAGAAAATGCTATAAAATGCTATTTTTTTCTGAACTTACTCCTTATACCTTCTGGTTTTTACATAAATGCCGATATTACTTCTTGTCAAGACTTTAGAGAATGTTCTTTATATTACAAATGTATATGAAATTAGTAAAACGATTTTAGGAGAATGGAATGGGTTTGCGGAATTGAAATTTTAATAGGGATTTAATGTGCATATTGCAGGAATGCTTTGTAGAAAGTTAACAATTAGTGATGGCTTAACTAACAGAGGTCAGTCTAAAAGCAGAGGGTCTTGAGAAGAATGTGTTTGAGGTGGACTATATTTTTATTAATAGAATTCAATAACGTATCCTCGTG